>CM059333.1:5277819-5438275 GCA_030340685.1 Protosalanx chinensis
GGAACGCCCAGGTCCAGTCTCTCTACCCTATCGTCTATTGCTCCGACGGCTTCTGCGAGCTCACCGGATTCACCCGCGGCGAGGTGATGCAGAGGAGCTGCCGATGTCACTTCCTGTACGGGCCGGAGACGAGCGAGCGGCTGACTTTGCAGATTCAGAAAGCTCTGGCAGAGCAGCGGGAGTTCAAGACCGAGGTCATCCTCTACAAGAAGGGAGGTGAGAGCTGGGCGCTGTTACGGCAGCTATTATAGATGCGGTGGCCAAATCAGCCACATCATCACTGGGGGTTCAGGTGGCTCAGCAGGTTAAGGCGTTGGCCTCATGATCGGAAGGTTGTGAGTTTGAACCCCGGCTGTGGCTATGTGATGTTGTGTCCCTTCAAATCGAGATGTTTCGACCCTCGTCTGGAAGTCATCAGTGTAAAATGTTTCCCAGGTTCCATCCTAATTGTTTTGTTTAAAAGTGTCATGCAAATTGGTTTGTACTGAGGGAGTCAGATAGCTCAGCAGGTTAAAGCGTTGGCCTCATGAGCGGAAGATTGTGTGATCGATTCCCGGCGATGTGATATTGTGTCTTTGGGCAAGGCACTTCACCCTACTTGTCTCAGGGAGAATGTCCCTGTACTTACAGTAAGTCGCGGTGGATAAAAGCGTCTTCTAAATGAGGTATTATTATTATCAGGCAAGCTGGGCCTCTATCCTGACATACAAACAAGCTGCATGGCTGCTACTCGACACGGACGTGTTGTGGTGGTGACTTGTGGAAAAGCGTGTGCCGATGTGTGTGTGTGTGTGTATCCTGTGTGTGTTCCTCAGGTTCTCAGTTCTGGTGTCTGCTGGACATCGTGCCCATCAAGAATGAGAAGGGAGAGGTGGTGCTGTTCCTGGTCTCACACAAAGACATCACAGAGAACAAGAAAGATCAGGATCAGGGACAGGACTCGGAGACAGGTGAGCGAGGGGGAGGGAGGGAGGGAGGAGGGAAAGGGATGAAGGGAGGGAGGGAGGGAAAGGGAGTGAGAGGGAGGGAGGGGATGGAAGTATGGAAGGAAGAAAGGAAGGAAGGGGGGAGGGGAGAGGGAGAGAGGGGAGAGAAGAAATAAACAACAGCAGAGACGCGACCATTTCCACATGATGACCTCCCCCCCCCCCCCTCCCCCAGACGAGGAGACAGGCTTGGAGGTGCACAAGATCACCCGCCCCCCCCCGGGCTTCACCTCCAACCGGCGCCGCAGCCGGGCCGTGCTGTACCAGCTGTCCGGGCACCTGCAGAAACAGGACAAGGCCAAGAGCAAGCTCAAGATCAAGAACGTGAGTGACAGCTCCGCCGGCCAATCAGCCCCCGAGGCCTCCTTGATTGAAACATCCTATTACCGCTCCGTCTGAAACGCACCCACATCCTTCATTTCTCGCTCTCCATCTCCAAGTGTTTTTTTTTTTTTTTTCGAGGTACAATCTCCCTTTAGAACAGTTACTATTAGGGTTGCTAGGATACAGCCTTTTTTTGTTGTATTTTTCTTTTCCGGGACGTCCAGACGGTTTTTCTATAAACGGCCAAGCTGTATTACGCAAACCTGTGTTTAGCGTTGTCTGTTGAACGCAAGGTTGAGACATTGCTCTTTTGAAAAAAAAAGAAAGAGATTATAATTAACCTTTGGAATTCCTTATTAGAGTATTGATTTGCTCGCATAGGTCACTGGAATGAATCAGCTTTGAGCAGATATCGTTAATGAGGGATCGTGTTCTGCTCCGCATGCTCACAGCATCCTCACCACATAGGCCCATAAAAGTCGTTCAAATGTCTGATACGACGAGATATACCTCGCAGATAAAAGATTGATTCTAGAATACGTCGGTGCAGTACATCATTCGTCCAGGAGGGTTTCCATTCCAGAAAAGGTTTCAGAAGTAGTCATCTGGATGTTTCCACCCTCATCCGGAAGTCATCAGTGTAAAATGTTTCCCAGGTTCCATCCTAATTGTTTTGTTTAAAAGTGTCATGCAAATTGGTTTGTACTGAGGGAGTCAGATAGCTCAGCGGGTTAAAGCGTTGGCCTCATGAGCGGAAGATTGTGTGATTGATTCCCGGCGATGTGATATTGTGTCTTTGGGCATGCACTTCACCCTACTTGCCTCAGGTGGAACATCCTCAATTTACTGTAAGTCGCTTCAGATAAAAGCGTCTGATAAATGAATAATTATTCATTAATTATAAAATTTCTGAAGACTGTAAAGATTCTCTCCACGTGTTTGTTTGTCCAGAGTGTATTCGGGGCCAATGCCAACCCAGTCCCTGAGTACAAGGTAGCAGCCATTCAGAAGTCCCGATTCATCCTGCTCCACTATGGAACCTTCAAGGCTGGCTGGGATTGGCTGATCCTGCTGGCCACCTTCTACGTTGCCATCACCGTGCCCTACAACGTGTGTTTCACAGCCCCCGAGGGGCGCGAGGACAGGGGCTCGGGGGCGCGCAACCCCCCCAGTGTCAGCGACATCCTGGTGGAGATCCTCTTCATCATCGGTGAGGGGGGGGACCCGTTGATTGCATGTTCAGAGAACAGGGTTGAGCTTGGAGGAATAGGAGAGAGTTCGTTTACAATCCTGTTTGTCCCTCTTTCTCTCCCTCTCCGTCTCGCACTTTCCCTCTCTCTCTCTCCCTCCCCCCTCTCCTTTTCTCCCTCCCTCCCTCTCTATCTCTCTCCCCCCTCTCTCCCTCTCTCATTCTCTCTCTCCCTCCCTCCCACTCTCCCTCCTTCCCTCTCTCCTTCTCTCTCACTCTCTCTCTCCCTCACCCTCCCTCTCTCCCCGACCCCCCCCCACCCTCATCCATCCACTGATGGGTTATCAATGGCGTCCGTCTCTCAAGTCATTACCAGAACACCCTATAACAAAAAACCCCCACCCCACCAGACAAGGTGCCTCCATCAATGAAGTCCCGAGCACATCACTCACCTTAATTACTGCTCTGATTAACGAGCGCTCTCGGACAGGAGGCACATTACACCGACAGATCACCGAACCGGTCTGTTCGCTAATTAGAGTGAAATGAATCAAAGTCATCAAACGGATTCACGTTGTTTACCAGAACCCCCACCCCCTCTTGTGTTTCTTTCTGGCGGGGGCCCAGATATCGTGCTGAATTTCCGCACCACCTACGTGAGCACGTCAGGCCAGGTGGTGTACGACGCTCGCTCCATCTGCCTCCACTATGCCACCTCCTGGCTGTTCGTGGACCTGATCGCCGCGCTGCCCTTCGACCTGCTGTACGCCTTCAACATCAGCGTGGTGAGTCTCGAACGAACTGACGCACGCCTGGGGGGGATGAGGGGGTGGGGGTGGGAAATGAATCGGTCGCTTTTGACAGGTGCGCCGATTTCCCCCACCCCCACCCCCCCCCCCCCCCCCCTCAGGCTAGAGCTAGCGTGCACGAGTCCCCCCCCCCCCCCCAGCTCGCTGCCGAAGTATCAATCCCACCCCTCAGTCCCCCCTGACTGAACGAATGACCAACGGTACAAGTCCATGTCAGACCATGTGATCGTCGGAACGTTCACCGCTCAAGGAGCACTACATTCCAGAACGAAAATAAATCCCTTTAAGCCACAGGTGTCAAGATCCAGTCCTCGAGGGGCCGCTCTACTGAAGGTTCTAGATGTTTCCCTGCTCCAGCGCACCTCCGCAGAGCTTGATAACGACCCTACATTAGAATCAGGTGTGCTGGACCAGAGAAACATCTAAAACCTTCAGGAGAGCGGCCCCTCGAGGACTGGAGTTTGACAACCCTACTGTAAGCACTGTGCTGGACCTAGCTCCCACCCACTCCTGTGTTGGGAGTCAGGTGGCTGAGCGGTGAGGGAATCGCTCTATTAACCAAAAGGTTACTGGTTCGAACCTCGCCCCGGTGCCGACATGTGGTTGTGTCCTTGGGCAAGGCGCTTCACCCTACTTGCCTCAGGGGGGGAACGTCCCTGTACTTGCTGTGAAGTCTCTCTGAATAAGAGCGTCTGCTGAACGACTAACTGTGATGTCATGTCTCGCTGCAGAACTTCGGGGTCCACCTGTTGAAGACGGTTCGTTTGCTGCGTCTGCTGCGCCTGCTTCAGAAACTGGACCGCTACTCCCAGTACAGCGCCGTGGTCCTGACCCTGCTCATGTCCACCTTCGCCCTGCTGGCCCACTGGATGGCCTGCCTGTGGTACTTCATCGGACGCTCCGAGATCGAGAACAACAGCCCGAGCTCGTGGGACATCGGTGGGCGCGACTCGCAAGAGTACACTCCCTACACACGCACACACACACCAGGAAGTATTCATAGGAACGTCCGTATTGCGATTGTACAAACACGTACAGGGTAAGAGTATGTACAGGGTATTAAAAGTGATTTGTAAGTACAAATATAGGATCAAGTTGTGTCTATATCAAATCAAATCAACATTTATTTGTACAGACCCCTTTTTACAAGCAGTGTCACAGAGGGCTTCACACACGCCGATAGAACTCAACCAACCTAAACCCTCAAGGAAGACGAGGAAAAACTCCCAGAAAAAGACAAAGTCAGTTTGAACTGCTGCAGATCTTAGGTCCTTGATTGACGCACACTGACATGCAATTACTGTGGCCTAATTAGGCAGCGTGCATAAATGTCCCCAAATAACTATCAGGACATTAGCATTCAACTGATATGAGGTGATTTGACGTTCACTCTGCTATGATGCTAACTTTTTTCTCTCCTCAGGCTGGCTCCATGAACTGGCCAAGCGCCTGGGCACCCCCTACTTCCTCTCACCTTTGACCTCTCTACTCGGAGTTCCCGATTCGCCGCAGAGCTCCGTAATGGCACATTACGACCAATGGAACGCGTCTGGATTGGAGCGCGTTGGACAAGACTCCCTGGGCTCCAGCCAATGGAATGCGAGCAGGTCCGGAGGAGGGCAGCAGCCGAACGAGACGGGGGCGGCGCTGGGGGGCGGGCCCTCAGTCAGGAGCTCTTACGTGACGTCGCTGTACTTCGCCCTGAGCAGCCTGACCAGCGTGGGGTTCGGGAACGTGTCGGCCAACACCGACTCGGAGAAGATCTTCTCCATCTGCACCATGCTCATAGGAGGTGAGGCCTCACGGAACTGCGGAACTTTCTAGGAAACAGCCCGGGGTGCTTCTCGAGATTGGAAATGCTACTTCCATTAGCTGTTAAGTCTGCTTCAAAAAGAGAGAGCAAGAGAGGGACAGTGATGACAGAGAGAGCCAGAGAGAGCGAGCCAGAGAGAGAGAGAGAGGGGGGGGCTTTTTGGACGGGCGATTTCACGGTCCGTGCCCCGCCCCGGGCTAGCCAAACCGTAGCTGTCTTCAAAACGCATTAGCGGGCGTGGCGCCATGACTACGGTGCCCCCCCCCCCCCCCCCCCCCCCCCTGCCAGGGTGCCTCGCTGCTCTCGACGCTCTCTCGGTGAGAGGGTGAGAGGGACCTCGGGGGGTTGGGGGGCGGGGGAGCAGAGAGACTGGTGGCCCCCACACCTCTGAGGCCGCCCCCTGTGAGCCCTGGGGTCTTGATGGGGGTCCACACATACATAAGACACTGAGTCAGACAATGAGTCACCAGCCAGCTGGGACAGAGAGAGAGAGAGATGGAGGGAGAGAGAGAGAGAGAGGGAGAGGGAGAGAGGGAGAGAGGGAGAGAGAGAGGGAGAGAGAGAGAGAGGGGGAGAGAGAGAGAGAGGGAGAGAGAGAGAGGGAGAGAGAGACAAAGACAGAGAGAGATGGATGGAGAGAGAGAGAGGGAGAGAGGGAGAGAGAGACAAAGACAGAGAGAGAGAGACAAAGACAGAGAGAGAGAGAGGTGGAGGGAGAGAGAGAGAGAGACAAAGACAGAGAGAGAGATGGAGGGAGAGAGAGAGGTGGAGGGAGAGAGAGAGGGAGAGAGATGGAGGGAGGCAGAGAGAGAGATGGAGAGAGAGAGATGGAGAGGTGGAGGGAGAGGGAGAGAGAGAGATGGAGAGAGATGGAGAGAGACAAAGACAGAGAGAGAAAGAGAGAGAGAGGCGGAGGGAGAGAGACAGAGAGGTGGACGGAGAGAGAGAGAGGGAGAGAGAGATGGAGGGAGAAAGAGAGACAAAGAGAGAGAGAAAGAGAGAGAGAGAGAGATGGAGGGAGAGAGTCATGTGGCGCAGTCGGTTAGGGAGTTGAGCTAGTAATCAGAAGATACCCGATTCGAACACCTACTGTGCCAACCTGACGTTGTGTCCTTGGGCAAGGCACTTCACCCTACTTGCCTCAGGGGCAGTCGCTGTACTTGCTGTAAGTCGCTCTGGATAAGAGCGTCTCTACAAAATGTAAATGTAGAGAATGTAGAGAGAGGGAGAGACAGAATCCTGCTCTGTGGAACTCTGTCTGAGTAAAGCCCCCCTCCAACCATGACCAGCCTGGTCTGAAGTCAGGAAGAGAGAGAGAGAGATAAAGAGAGAGAGAGAGAGGGGGGGGGGGAAGGGAGGGAGAGAGAGAGAGAGTGAGAGAAAGGGAGGGAGAGAGAGAGAGTGAGAGAGAGAGACAGTGATCACTGAGAGAGAGACAGAGAGAGAGTCAGAGAGAGAGAGAGAGAGAGAGAGAGAGAGTGATCACTAAGAGAGAGAGAGAGAGAGTCAGAGAGAGAGAGAGAGAGAGAGAGAGAGAGAGAGAGAGAGACAGTGATCACTGAGAGAGAGAAAGAGAGAGAGACAGAGAGAGAGAGTCAGAGAGAGTCAGAGAGAGAGGGAGAGAGGGGGACGGGACGGTGATCACAGAGAGCGACAGGGATTTGGGAAGAGAAGAAGAAGGAGGAGAGGGTGAGCGTGCACACGGGAGGTGGTCCGACACGTTCCTTCTCGATGCCCCTGGGGTCCCCTTGGTAACCGGCTCCAGCGAAACTCTGCCAAGCCAAACCTCGGGGTCACACGCTGGCACGTCACCATGGCGACTGGGAGGGAGATGGCACAGAGGCTGCGGGTAGGCCAGCTAGTCTCTATGGTGACACCATCCACCGTGGGACAGTGAATGAATGAGTGAGCGAGAGAGATCGAAAGAATGACTGAATGAATGAGTGAGCGAGAGAGAGATCGAAAGAATGAGCGAATGATTGAGCGAGCGAGAGGAATCGAAAGAACGAGCGAATGAATGAGGGAGCGATGGAGAAAGTGTGTGCGCTCGTGCTGCGCTCGTGCTGTGCGCGTGTTAAGAAAATGAATAATGGAGGGGCAGGAGTAACTCATGAAATGTTGATCCCTGACGATCATCCTCACCTGTCTTGTCATCGGCGCATTTCTCTTTCCTGTCTCCGACTTAAGCCTTTTAACGCTCTCGAAACTTTCCCTCCCTCCCCCACCCTCCCTCCCTCACTTCCTTCCCTCACCTCCCTCCACCTCCCTCCCTCCCTCCACCTCCCTCCCTCACCTCTCTCCCCCACCTCCCCTCTCCCACCCTATCCCCCTTCCTCCCTAACTTCACCACCCCTCCCTCTTCCTCCCCTCTCCCTCCCTTCCTCCCCCTCATACTCCCCCTCTCTCCCCACCCCTCCCCCCCCTCCCCCAGCCCTAATGCACGCAGTGGTGTTCGGGAACGTGACGGCCATCATCCAGAGGATGTACTCCAGGCGCTCGCTCTACCACACCCGCACCAAGGACCTGAAGGACTTCATCAGGGTGCACCGCCTGCCCAAGGCTCTGGAGCAGCGCATGCTCGAGTGCTTCCAGACCACCTGGTCCGTCAACAACGGCATCGACGTCAGCGAGGTGTGTGTGTGTGTGTGTTCAGGGGTGTTGTTGTGGATTTAGATGCATGAGATATGGATCCACCTTGAAATGAGCCTGAAGTGACCGGGAAAGGCTCCAGCCACGATCCCTAACGAGAACAAGCGGTACATGGTGAGATGGAGATGGGATATGGATCCTTCTCTTCTCGTCTCGTCTCTGTCTGTCTCTCTCTCTCTATATATATATATATACATATATACAGTATATATATAATGTATATATATATATATATATACACGGTATATATTATTATTCAAATTACTTGGTTTCCTACAGGGACAAGATTGCATGTTTGAGATGCATACTATTTAATTGTCACTTGTTTAACTGAATGCTCTTGTGGTTCTTCCCTTTGGGCACTTGGTTTCCCACGATGCATGCTTCATAATCTGACTACACGCAATGTTTGGGGTCTATCACCATTATGATCAGTGATGATGCTCTTTTGTAAAGCTCTCTCTTGTGATTCGCTTTGGATAAAAGCGTCGGCTGAATTAAGAAACGTATCACTCTCTCCCTTTCTCACGCTCTCTTCTCTCTACCGCCACCCCCTGCTCCCCCTGCCTTCACTCCTTCTCCCGAATAATCAATTTATCCATCAATCTCGTCCACCGCTGACCCCCTCCCTCCCCTCTCCCCCCCTCCCCCCCCCCCCCTCCCACCATCCCCCCCTCCCTCCCACCCTCCGTTCCTCCCCTCTCCCTCCCTCCCTCCCCCCCCTGCCACCATCCCTACTTCCCTCCCACCCTCCGTCCCCTCTCCCTCCCTCCCTCCCTCCCCCCACCCTACTCCTCCCCCCATCCCATCCCTCCCTCCATCCCATCCCTCTCCCACCCTTCCACCTCCCCTCCCCACCCACCCATTCAACCCCCCCCCCCACAGCTCCTGAAGGACTTTCCGGACGAGCTGCGGGCCGACATCGCCATGCACCTGAACAAGGAGCTGCTGCAGCTGTCCCTGTTCGAGTCGGCCAGCAGGGGCTGCCTGCGCTCGCTGTCCCTCATCATCAAGACGTCCTTCTGCGCCCCCGGGGAGTTCCTCATCCGCCAGGGGGACGCCCTCCAGGCCATCTACTTTGTCTGCTCCGGGTCCATGGAGGTCCTCAAGGACAACACCGTCCTCGCCATACTGGGTGGGATACGCGAGCGTGCATGCGATTGCGGCAGCGTAGGAGACTCTAGGTGCACGTGTCGTCGAGGGTCAGGTGGCTCCACGGGTTAAGGCGTTGAGCTCATGGTCGGAAAGGTTGTGAGTTTGATTCCCGGGTGTGACTACGTGACGTTGCGTCCTTGGGCAAGGCGCTTCACCCTACTTGCCTCAGGGGGGAACGTCCCTGCACTTGCTGTAAGTCGCCCGACAAGGGTATCACCAAGAATACCCCCCCCCCACCCCCTTCTCATGCGTGCATGGACACGTACGCGCACGCGTATCATCTTTTCGATCGCGGCTGTGAGCGTGGCGATGGCAGTCTTCCTTCTTATCGGGAGAGCGTCCTGTGAGAGCGTAAGCGGGCGACCGTCAATCGTGCGTCTCCGGGGGAAAGCGGCAGCCAGCTCGGGTCTGTCAGCTCCGCCTCCCTCTCTGATTCGCTGGCTCCGTCGCAAAACCGAACGCCACCGGCTAATTAAATAACCGCATTTATGTGTGACGGGCGTGAGGGTGTGTGTGTGTATGCTGGTTGGAATACTGTGTGTGTGCATGGAGACTGTAGTGACTAGTGGGGGCATATTACATCTCTCTGTCTCTCTTCCATGGAACAGTTCCTCTGTAGTCAATTATAAAGGCTGTCTGCATTATTGATACAGGGGATGATTATTAAAGCGAGCTGAGCTGGAAACCCCCAGCTCGCTTTCTGTTCCAGAGTATCTTAAAAGTTTGCATCGTGCAGGCAATTGATTAAGGAGGGCTTCAGGGCATAGGGTGGTTTTTCTTAAGCCGTGGAAAAGTTTTCAGAAAGTAGATTTGTTTTCCAAATCAAGACGCTTCGACCCCCTCCCCAGTCCTTCTCCGTCGTTGACGGGAGTCTAAAAAAACGGGGTAGACCCCAAACATAGCAGGCTTATAGATTACGAAACATACATCGTGAGAACCAATCAGTGCCAAGGGAAGAGTTAAAAGAGCCTTTATGTGTGTTGACGTTTGCTGAAGATCTACGTGTGTGTGTCCTGTCCTTGCCGTGCAGGTAAGGGGGACCTGATTGGCTCGGACTCCCTGACCCAGGAACAGGTGATCAAGACCAACGCCAATGTGAAGGCGTTGACCTACTGTGACCTGCAGTATATCAGTCTGAAAGGACTGAGGGAGGTGCTGAGTCTCTACCCCGACTACGCCCAGAAGTTTGTGGCCGAGATCTCCCACGACCTCACCTACAACCTGAGAGAGGGCCACACCGCTGAGGTACACACACACACACACCTACAACCTGAGAGAGGGCCACACCGCTGAGGTACACACACACACACACCTACAACCTGAGAGAGGGCCACACCGCTGAGGTACACACACACACCTACAACCTGAGAGAGGGCCACACCGCTGAGGTACACACACACACACAACCTACAACCTGAGAGAGGGCCACACCGCTGAGGTACACACACACACCTACAACCTGAGAGAGGGCCACACCGCTGAGGTACACACACACACACACCTACAACCTGAGAGAGGGCCACACCGCTGAGGTACCCGCCAAACACACACACACAGCCATGCAAACCCACCAAACACACACACACATACAGACATGCAAACTCACCAAACACACACACACACACATACAGACATGCAAACCCACCAAAAATACACACACAGACATGCATACCCACCAAACACACACACACACACACACACACACAGACATGCATACCCACCAAAAATACACACACACACATACACACAGACATGCATACCCACCAAACACACACACACACACACACAGACATGCATACCCACCAAAAATACACACACACACACACAGACATGCTTACCCACCAAACACACACACATCCGTGCAAACCCACCAAACCCACCCATCACACACACACGGCTGCACACACGCAATCACAGTCCCCCACAGTCCTGCAGACAAACCCTCAATCTCGATCCAGAGCTCAGCCAAGGATTCCCATTCCCCCTTCCGTTCTAATAACTCCTCACGTGCACATGCACGTGCACGCAGCCTTTCATAATAACAGAGGTGCTTCACCAGGCAGGCAGGCAGGAGCGGTGCTAAATATAGCCAGGCAGTCAAGAGAGGGCTGCCCCCTAGACAGCCCGTGTCTCCCCTCTCCCAGAGCCCAGAACGGAGCCAGCCGGATAAATATAGACTCTGAGCAAACAGATGGGTGGATGGAGGAAGGGTAAAAATAGACGAGGGGGGAGGGGGGGCTAGGGGGGGGTTGCATCTTGGCTGAAACTCAGCGGAGCGTGATCCGTGTGCGGCTCACGTGCGAACACACGCGCGCGTGAGCATGCATCCTCGTTGGCGCGCGCCGCAAACGATCGCGCTTCCGTTTGTCACACTGGCACACCTACTGTATCAACACACACACTCTCTCTCTCACACACACACACTATGTTGTGTCTGCAGTCTTGCCCTTTCCGCAGCACGCTGCACGTTAACCACGGCACGTGCCCACACGCACACACTTCCACACACACACTTGAAGTCAGAGTGCACCCTGTCCTCCGCCACAGCTCCCCCGAGCATTGCACCGCTAAAAATAGACCGTCAGATCTAAAAATAGCCCTCAGCCGGGGGGGGGGGGGGACGGAGGGGGGGGGGGGGGGAAGCGGTACGGGGAGTGAGGATGTCGACACTGAAAGAAAGATGCGGTGGTTTGTGTGTTTTTTTGGGGCGGCGTCTGAGGCACCAGCTGGGTCTCATGTCCGTGTTCTGGATGCGGGGGGCTGCACGTGAGCGGGAGGGTGCTGAATGGAGAGCGGCTGCCGTCCCAGGGTGGCGGGGAATGTGAATGGTGTTTGCGGTTCCGCTGCAGCGGAGAGAGAGAGAAAGACGGAAGGTCTCTCCCTCCTTCCAGCTGTGCTGTGAATGGCATCATCCCTAATGAAGCCGCCTCCCTAATGGATTCTGCCCTCTGCTGTTGAAATGCATGATGTTTCCTCCTTATCTTGTTTCTCTTTCCCTCTCTCTCTCTCTCTGTCTCTCTCTCCCTCTGTCTTTCTCTCTCTCCCTTTCTCTCTCTCGCTCTCTGTCTCTGTCTCCCTCTCTCTCGCTCTGTCTCCGTCTCTCTTTTTCGCTCTTTCTGTCTCTCTGTCACTTTCTCTCCCACTTTCTTTCTCTCTGTCACTTTCTCTCCCTCTCTCTCTTTCTCTCTCTGTCTCCGTTTCTTTCTCCATCCATTTCTCTGCCTCTCTGCTTTTCTTTCTCTCTCATAATGTCTTATTTCGCTCTCCCATTTCTCTTTCGCCTCTCATTCCAGTTTTTTGTCCCCTCTCCTCCCCCTCCCACCCTCCCTCCTTCCCCCCTGCCACGCCCCCTCCCACCCCCCGCCCCCCCCCCCCCCCCCCCCATCCCCCATCAGATGGACTGGGAGAGCAACGGGGGCCTGGTGAAGAAGCTGCCCTCCATCACCGAGGACGAGGAGAGCCAAGAGGAGGAGGAGGAGGAGCCCTCTCCCATCCCCAAAATGCCGGCCGCGTCCCTGAGACTGGGGCGGGGCCTGAGCTCGCCCCTGCGCTCGCCCCTCCGCTCTCCGCTCCTGCCCCCCCGGCCCTTCCGCCACCGCAGCGATCACACCCGCCCCGCCAGGCTCCAGGTTCCGGCGGTGAGCTTCAGCTGCGTCCCCCACAACCTCGGCCCCCGGTACGGAACTGCCACCACCGCTCGCCGCGCTTACTCTGGGGGGGGCGGGAGATGGGAGGGGGCGTGGCAGGGGGAAGGGAGAAGGGACACAAAAAAAGGAATGAGAGGCGAAAGAGAAAAAGGTAGAGCGATTTTAGGAGAGATTAGGAGAGAGAAGGAGAATCGGAGAGGCGGAGAAATGGATGGAGAGAGAGGGGGGTGGGGGGGGTGGGGGAGGGAGAATCGGGGACGCCTTAACAGACGCACCGCAACGCACGGCGAAGCGTTGGTCGCTGATGTGTCGAAAGTCCAACCACAGAATAGGTTTCGTGTTGTGGTACGGCACAACCCGGCTAGAGCGTTGGGCAAGTAATCGGATGGTACCCTGGTTCGAAACCCTGGCTGTGTCAACATGACGTTGCGTCCTTGACCAAGGCACTTCACCCTCCTTGCCTCGGGGGGAATGTCCCTGTACTTCGGCTGTAAATTGCTCTGGATAGAATCATCTGCTAAATGACTCAATTTAAATGTATGTGTTTTATCCAGTCTGCTATCCGAGTGTGTAATGATAGTCCCATAACAGTGCACAAGGAAGAGCCATGTGCTGCTTCCTGGCTGTGCTGAGATGATGAACAAACCAGCGCCAGCCTCTTCTGGTTCTCTGTCGCCACCTGGTGGATATAGCGGACATTGACTTGTCTTCTCATTGGTTTCAGATTCAGATTCAGAATACTTTATTAATCCCTGAGGGGAAACTCTTTAGCAACAACGGCACACAGTCTCGTCAAAGCACACTGGGGATACAGGAATAGGGGATCGAATAAAATAAAGTGAATGCACACAAGGGGTGTAAAATGTCTCTCTTTATCTCTCTTGTTCCTCCATCTCTCTCTTTGTCTCTCTCTCTCTCCTTCATCTTTCTCTGTCTCTCCTCTCTGGTCTTCAGGCTTGTGGATGGTATCGAGACAGAGAGTTGCAGTTCTTTGGGCCCGAGGTTTGACTTCAGTCCCAGTGCTACCCGGAGCTTCCCAACGAGTCCCACCTTGGGTAAATATATGGACTCAGGTGGCTCAGCGGTTAAGGCGTTGGGCTTGCGATCGGAAGGTTGTGAGTTTGATTCCTGGCTGTGGCTGCATGATGTTGTGTCCCTAGAGAGAATGTCCCTGTACTTGCTGTAAGTCACTCTGAATAAGAGCGTTTGCTAAAAGACCCAATGTGAATAACAACATTCATCCTCTTGCACACACTGTCTGGAAATTCTGCTGTGACAGCGTTGTGTGTGTGTGTAGGAAGCATGGAGGAGGCAGAGACCATGCAGAGTATCGCCAAACTCAAACAAGAGGTGAGAGACAACACAGTAATGGTATCTTCATAATGTGTAACCCCTGTAACTTGACCTATTCACACTGCAGGTCTTGAACCCAGGGTCTCCAGCATGGGAGTCAGATGCTCTGACAAGGAGGGCAAAAGGCCGAAACGTCTAGTGCAGGGGTGGGCAATTCCGGTCCTCGAGGGCCGCTGTCGTGAAGGTTTTAGATGTTTCCCCACTCTAGCACACCTCTAGCATCAGTCACTAGAGCAGGGGTAGGGAACCCTGGTCCTCGAGAGCCACAGTCCTAAAGGTTTTTGATGTTTCCCTACTCCAGCACACCTGCTTCTAACGAAGGGTCGTCATCAAGCTCTGTGGAAGCCTCATAATTAGGATCAGGTGTGCTGGAGCAGGGAATCATCTAAAACCTTCAGGACTGTGGCTCTTGAGGACCAGAGTTCCCTACCCCTGCGCTAGAGCATAATTTTGAGATCAGAGGAGTGAGGTTTACTCGCATAGAAACCACTACTGTAGCTGGCCTCTGTTACACAGCGATGGTGGGTTTCCTTCCTCGAATGTTTATCGCTTAAAACTGGGAGGGAGTCAGGTGGCTCAGCGGGTTAAAGTTCCCGCCTCATGCTCGAAAGGTTGTGAGATTGAGCCCTGGCTGTAGCTATATTATGTTGTGTCCATGGGCAAGGAAAATTCACCCTACTTGCCTCAGGGAGAATGTCCCTGTGCTTACTGTAAGTCGCTTTGGATAAAAGCATCTGCTAAATGAATAATGGTAATTGTAAACATTGTTTCGTGTCCCTCCCTCTCTGCTCGTCACCTCCGCAGATGAGCTGCCTGTCTCAGCAGGTGTCCAACGTCAGCCGGGATCTCCAGGAAATGACACACCTTCTCCGGCCCCTCCTCCACAGCTCCGTCATATCCACACTGACTCCTCCCCCCAGCGTTACCTCTGACAGCTGCTCTCCGGCCCCCGCCCCTGCATTGCTCCCCTGCACCTCCTCCACGTCCCTCTCCACTGCTCTGGGTGGGGTGGAGACGGCCAAGCTCTCTCCCCCTCCCCAGTCCGCCTCCCCAGGGGTGGACCTGCTCCGGAACAGCCCTGGGGCGTTCTTTCCTCCGCAGTCTTCCTACCCATCGGTACCGCCTAGCACACACCCCGCCCCCTCTCTCGCCCCTCCAGAGGTATGCCCCCTGCTAGGGTCCCACCCAGCACACATTTCCTCTATGTCTTCCTCCGTCACCAGCCTCCCTCAGGTGCTGGCCCCCCACCCTTTTACCCTGGACTGCAGAGGGTCGGGTTTCCAGCTCACTTTCCCCCAGGCCCAGAGCCCTCCCCAGGCCCAGCCCCAGAGCCCTCCCCAGGCCCAGCCCCAGAGCTCCCCCCAGGGCCCGGAGATGGAATGGGGGCAGCCCACTGCCCAGGTCAGCTTCATCGATGAAGATGGCCCCTCCGGCTGAGAGGGAAGGAGGGTTTCACCCAACAAAGGGGCTGGACAGACTGGATGGACAGGACAGGCATGCTAAAACCTCACTGCACGAGGCACCCATGCCCATGGGTCAAACTGATTTCCGGTGTGCCGTTTGAATTTAAGATCTGTGTTTTTTCCTCTTACCATGTTATGTTTATTTATAGGAGTCAGATGGCTCAGCGGGTTAAGGCGTTGGACTCATGAGCGAAAGTTTGTGAGTTCTAACCCTTTCGACCCTGGCGACATGTGACTTGTGTCCTTGGGCAAGGCACTTCACCCTACTTGCCTCAGGGAGAATGTCCCTGTACTTACTATAAGTCTCTTTGGATAAAAGCGTCTGCTTAATGAATATGTATTTATTTAATTTATTTCGCACTCCGTACAGCATCAAGGATACCAATAAAGGAATCAAATGTTTTTGTTTTGGGCTTGAGATTTGGAGGGAAAAAAATTGGGATGTGTCCCCTTTAAGGTCACTTAATCAAAATGCACACACACACAAATAATAAGAGCGTCTGCTAATTGATTAAATGCAATGTAACATCGTCCTTATTTTCTCTTGAGCTTTGTCTGGGACTTCAGTCCTGTTCTTTCTGTGGGTTTTGGCTTGGTTTGTTCCAGCATCGACCACACGGTGGCAGTATTCCTTCATGGTAGACTGGCGCGTTCAGCATATTGTCTATGGCTCCTGACAATTTGAAGCTTCTTTATCTGACCTGTCACAGTCACAGCCTTTTACACCCAATTCTTTCTTAATCGACCAGTATCAAAGAACTCATGTTGTTGGTCTATTTATTTTGTAACCAAAAGCGATATATCAAACTTGAGGGATGGCAGCGATGTTTTTTTATGGGTTCTAGGCTAGTGAAGGCTGCCTTTGCAAGGCAAGTAGGCCTCCTCTTTTCTAACTTATAGACACACACTAAACACACACACACACGCACTTACACATTTCTGGCCGATAACTTTGCGGTTGCCTGTCGGAGGCACTTAACCTGATGCAGGACAGACATGGCAGCCTTACACAGGTCCCTCCCTGGTGACGGCTGTAACCAGGCCAGGCACCACCGAGGGAGGCTGGGGGAACCGGAGGAAGAAGGAGGTGTCACGGTGATGGGAACGGGTGAAGCGATTTGAGTTGAGCCCCGCAAAGGGTGACACTGACCGGAGAGGCGTCGATGACGTCGCTCGTTTGGCGGGAAGTCTCTTCGGACGAATTAAAAGTGAAAATATGAACGTCAGCGGCATTTTGGAGGCCCTCTGGCGGGAAAGGTGTGCGTGACAGACGGCTGGGGAGCGTGAGGCCCGCTGGGGAGCGTGAGGCTCGCTGGGGAGCGTGAGGCTCGCTGGGGAGCGTGAGGCCCGCTGGGGAGCGTGAGGCTCGCTGGGGAGCGTGAGGCCCGCTGGGAAGCGTGAGGCCCGCTGGGGAGCGTGAGGCTCGCTGGGGAGCGTGAGGCCCGCTGGGAAGCGTGAGGCCCGCTGGGAAGCGTGAGGCCCGCTGGGAAGCGTGAGGCCCGCTGGGGAGCGAGAGGCCCGCTGGGAAGCGTGAGGCCCGCTGGGGAGCGAGAGGCCCGGTCATCTTAGTTTTTTTCATGGACCAGTGTGCAAGGAACACTGCTTTCTACACCATAAATGGTTTATTGTGCAGGGACGCTGCATTCTAGCAAAATATCTTCATTTTTTTCAATAGTTCATTAACTGCAATGGTTAATCATTTTCTATTTAGTTGACAGGTTACAATAACTGAGATAATAACATAAACATCTGTCACTAACAATTACACACATCCGTATATATATATATACCATATATATACCGTATATAAAAATCTCAAAAAAATCAAGGCCTTTACACACCAAGACATAAGACATCATATAAAAATGTGTTATGAAGATTTATGTGTATTCTTCCAGGCCTTCTGGGCTTCTGAAAGAATGAAGTATTTCTGGTCTGAGACCAGTTTGAAGAATTTCAAGTCGGTTGTAATTAGATTTTATTGATTTGATAATTTTTTGTTCACTTTCTCTTGCCGTTCTGTTTTGCAACACATAACGAAATCCCAATGGTACATGTTCAATTATTTAATTAAATAGTCGTAATTATATTTATTTAGGCTACACAGCCTATATATTTTAATTTGGTGAACATTCGGCTCAGTTATTGAAAACAAATATGAGTCTATATGAATCTATTTGTTTATTTGATTGAAAAACCCTTTTCACATTGAAAATACCTTTTAACACAGTAGGCCTACGATTTGAAAATATAGGGACATATGACTACCTTGAATTTTGCCAGATATTTTACTTTACATAAAATTTATTTTACAAGCAGGTAAAGGTTGCTAAACCTTTAGAGGTTAGCTAAACGAAAAACTGCTAAATTAAATGTAAATTCAGTTTTATAGCCTACATGTAACATAAACATATTTATTTGAAATATTCTTTAATTGAAACATCAGGTCATCTAGCCATCTAGCGAAAAGAGGGAGACAGATACATTTTAGGAAAACCGAGGACAACTGTATGATCTTGAAGAAAAAAAAATCCAGACCTGTATGCCATCTCAGTTGAAAAATGAAACGAAGGCTTTATTATTTTATCTAGTTCAGCAAAATAGGCCCATAAGACGGATCATAAGTGATCATTTTATTGAGTATGTCCTATAATATGATGAACATATTTGTGCACTGACTACAGAATAAAACATACGGTTTATAACAAGTTTAGACTAATCTAAGGTCATATTTGACTTGAACTTGACAAGCACATGTGGTTATCACAATGATTAACACATTAACAAATCCACACAGAACGATTCATTCACGCTTAGACACATTCCCAAACCTATTGCAAAATGATCCTCTATCCTTTTTTAAATTATTTTCACCGCAAACACGTTTCAAGCCACCCAAGTTGAGGCAATATTGACTCTATTAGTGTCCTTTAATTCGTCGGACTACATAACCAACAGACGCAAGTGGTTGAAGGTGGAAAGATAATTGGCGTTTTATTTTATTTTGTATTATACTTCCAACTTTAATATCCAGAGTGGCTTACAGTATATTAAGATAATTGGCTCTGATACCTCCCTCTCTTCTTCCCTGTCCCCCTCTCTCTGTTTGTCATGAGCCGAGGCGGACCGCCGCACCACTGCCGTGTCTCCATGCGGTGACTGAGCCCTCGGACCTTTCAGCTCAGATGCGGCTCAGATGCTGCAGGGTCGAACCGCCGCTTGTTTCCACTTCCGAGACCCTTTTACAGCGCAGACAGACCAGTCACAGGATCCCTTGTCATCGTTACCAACCCCCCTAAAGCGATTCGGTGAGATCTCTCTCCCCCCCTCTCTCTCTCTCTCCCTCTCTCTCTCTCTCTCTCTCTCTCTCTCTCTCACTCTCTCCTCTCTCTCTCTCTCCCCCCCTCTCTCTCTCCTCTCTCTCTTCCTTCCTTTCTCTCTCTATCTCTTCCTTTCTCTCCCTCTCATTCTTGCTTCCTTCCCCTCTCTTTTCCTTTCTCTCTCTCTCTCTCTTTCTTGCTCCCTCTCTCTCTCTCTCTCTCTCTCTCTCTCTCTCTCTCTCCTCCTCTCATCTTTTCCTTGACAACTCTCTCCATGCCCTCTTGCCCGCCTACCGCAAACGGAGCGCAGCGTGCGGTGCGTGTTTCTTCTGCGCCTTATCTGGTCTCTCTCTCTTGATCTGCTCCTCCGCTCTTCTACTGTCAGCCTTGAGTTCCGCCAAAAGGGTCTTTAATCTCTCATTATTTGGGTGGAAAAATCCTCTCTCGGAAAAGCAATTTCCACTTCAGCCCTGGATTCACTATATTTGATCCATGGACAGAGAATTCACCCCAACAAGGCGAAGTACAGAGAGCGAGTGAACAGTGAGTATTACTGCAGGTTTACTTTGAATTTTTACTTGGCGATTATTCTGTTCAAACTTTACGTGTTCCTATTTTTGTTTTCTTATTTTAAACTTTTAATTAAACCAACGTTGACATTCCGGGTAACCTAATAGTTTTCCTAGACAACAATCTGCTAAAATATAATATGTATAATTATAGAATAACTCGCCCAAATAAACTTCCTTTATGGTTCTGTGAGTGTTTAAAAGTTACTTTGCATGTTCATCATTGAGCGAATTATTGAATTAGGCTGGTTTCTCAAGCACACCTTAGGTACTTTATTATGCCTAAATGAACTATCATTAGATATACATTTGCATTAATATTCACATAATGTATTTTAATAGTATTGCCGTTGTTATTTTTTATTGTAGTCTTAGTGTCAGTGTCAATACTTATTATCGTGATTATTATTATTAGCTGTAGGAGATTTAGCAGTGGAAACTAATAGTATCATATCATACACTAATATATAATAATGATATAATATGATAGTGTATGACATTATCATATTATCCAACCGTCGATATGGCAGGAGGCCAATATGAAGAAAATCTAATTGTCCAGTGCATTAACAATTGTATTACCACAGAGTCTTATATAATTATAGTTCATTATTTAACCTGATGAACTATTTGTTTTCTCGTAAGGTTTTATACAGCAGTAAGGTTATATACGCTTTTAGACATAATTTAGAGAGGCAGGTTGCTCATTGGCCTTCTTCAATTTTTGGCATAAAGTTTGAAACTGTGGTCATGAGTCAGCCTAAACATCATACTCAATATTACCAAAGACTGAATTTACTTATAGTTTCAAGATGAACTATTTACCTGTGGCTTTCTGCCCACAGTAGAGGATGTTACTGTTGAATAATAAACTAGTCATAACTAAAAGCACTTATTGCTTCATGTTCTTATCTGGTTGTGTTGAAGTAATGGGGTATAATAAGCTATGATATAATTTTAGGACACATATATTCAGCCTAATTTTATGTTTCACCAACATGAGGTCACACACAAAAAAAACATTACAATATTGGGATCAATTCTGAGATACCCTCACCAGAGTTTTAACTCTGGTATCAAAAGTTGCCGATTGGAGGGAACGTGTTCAAGCAGTCTACAAACATTGTTTTTATCTAAACATAAGCAATATTTTAATTTTACTGTTAACTGCGGCTGTTAACTGCGGCAGAATTTCTGCTGTATAATTGTAATACCTCAATAATTCCTCATTAGCAGACACTTTTATCCAAAGCGACTAACAGTAAGTACAGTGACATACTCCCTGAGGCAAATAGGGTGAAGTGCCTTGCCCAAGGACACAACATCACATAGCCACAGCCGGGAATCAAGCTCACCACCTTCCGATCATGAGGCCAACGCCTTAACCCGCTGAGCCACCTGACTCCCTGGAAAGTCAGGTAATAGACAAAGGGAATCAGGTAGCAGAGCGACTAGGGAATCATGAATCAGAAGTTTCCAGGTTTGATTCCCGGCCGTGCCAACATGACGTTGTGTCCTTGGGCACCCTATACTTGTCTCAGGGAGGAATGTCCCTGTGCATGCTACAAGTCGCTCTGGATAAGATGACTGATTATATAAAAGTTAGTGCACCAATATCACAAGGTGCTGTATGAGAGCAGCTTATAATTAAGATGAACATGCTCCACAAAATAGCCTGTTGCTTCAGTAAGAGGTCTGGAAAAATGTTGTTCATCCATTTTTCATGTGTAATATAATCACACGCTCACCTGTTTTGCGTTAAGGAAAAACATTTTAGGGCTTCTTAAACCATTATTTTCGGTTCAGTGGTGCAGGGAATGTATATTGTGTAGTTTGGGTTTGTGTTACATTCTTTAATCAACTGTGTCACATGTTGCATTTGGCATCCATGTGTGTCAGGGAGTTAGCTGTAAATTGTAAAAAAAATGTAAAAATGTGTGTGTGGTCTTTTTGCATGTGTGTGCTGTTTCTCTGTGTATGCGCTTTAAGTGGTTTCTTTGTGTGTGTGTGTGTCTGTGTGTGTGCATGTGTGTGTGTGCGTGCGTGTGTGTGAGAGTGTGTGTTTGTCTGTGTGTGTGTGTGTGTGCGTGTGTGTGTGCGTGTGTGTGTGCGTGTGTGTGTGCATGCGTGTATGTGTGCATGCGTGTATGTGTGCATGCGTGTGTGTATGCAAAGTTTATGAAGCCTTTATGACCTTTATGAAGTTAAGTTTTAAGCGATTACACTTTACTTTTTGTGAACTCATTAACCCTGGTATCAAGACTACCATAAAAGTGCGTTAAAACCAAACATATTTCCAAGGTGTTTAAATGGGCAGCGAAAGTTGGATGAACTTGGATGAAAAGTCAGAAAGAAATGCAATTTGTTTTTATCTCTCCAGATGTCCAGACTGACTTGACACCCAAGGCCTAAGGTTTAGATTTGCTGTCTTTACACATATACTCTGTTTATGAATGTACTATGGACGTTTGTAGATATATAACAAGTTTTTTGTGTACGCCGCAGCATTGATAAGGTTTGTTTGCATTTATGTCACTATGAAATTACATAGTTACTCTCAATATAGTCTGGATTACCATATTTATCTGAAAGCACATTAAGTGAACAGGACACAGTATGAAAAATTATTTACATATATTATCGTGTAACCAAATGATAATGTTTTCGCATTGTTGGCTTGGACAAGTTGCTAGCAATAACAGTTGGGAACAGATAACTTCCTAACTTTATACAACCTCAGTACAACAAAGGCCTGGATACACAGACAAGGAAGTCACGCGCCTGAGCGGTCAGGGTGACAGGTTTGTAATCAGAAGGTCCCTGGTTAGATCCCAGGCTGTATCAACATTACGTTGTGTCCTTGGGCAAGGCACTTCACCCTACTTGCCTCAGGGGGGGACGTCCCTGTACTGGCTGTAAGTCGCTCTGGATGAGAACGTCTGCTAAATGACTGCGCGTAAATGTCAGTTCAGCTGCTTAAGCTATTGCATCTATAGCTGTTATGGGCAGTGTAGACAGGCATCTGTACATGATGCTGTTACCCCAACCCCCCCCCCCCCCTTCTCCCCCCACTTCCATGCAAGTCTGGTTATCATTTCTGCCCAATTAACGACTTTAATATTGCTCTTGGTTGGGGGGGGGGGGGGGGGGGGGGGGGGGGGTGAGGGGCTTTTTAATCCTGCCTCTTCTCTTCCCAAGCACCGTGCAAATGTGTTTATCAAAAGCAGACCCGACATCTTTCTGGAGGAGCGGGAACTGGGAGAGAGGCAGAGAGAGAGAGAGAGAGAGAGAGAGAAAGAGAGGCAGAGAGAGAGAGAGAGGCAGAGAGAGGGGCAGATAAAGAGGCAGAGAAAGCAAGAGAGAGAGAGGCAGAGAAAGAGGGAGAGAAGGCAAGAGAGAGAGAGAGAGCCTAATGTGTCTGGTCAGAGCTGTTTGCAGGTTTTAATTACTCCATGCCCAACACTCAGCTCTGCTCTCTCGTCGCAAGGCCTCGCTGGCTGGCTGGCCTAGTCCCATAGCGTGATGTGTGGTGGCTGGACTGAGTGGGGGTGGGAAAGGGGGGGGGGTGTTGGGGGGGCGAGCCCCTTCAAGGGGAACCACGGGTGTTCGGTTCCGTGGGTGGGACGGCAGCTGAAAACGCAGAGACGGTCGTCCCCGAAATGAGGTTCTCCTGCATCCAAGTTGCGTTCCTTCTGATGAACGCGCCCCAGGGTTCACGTGCAGATTCAGATTCAGAATACTTTATCAATCCCAGAGGGGAAACTCTTTAGCAACAACGGCACACAGTCTCGTCAAAGCACACAGGGGTGAGGGTGTGGAGGTAAAAGAGTGCACACAGGGATAAGGGAATGGGGGTAAAATAAATAAATAAATGGACACAAGGGCTAAAGGAATGGGGGTAAAATAAGTAAGTAAATGCACACAAGGGGTAAAAACTGGGATCAAAATAGAGTGCTGGGATACAATATATACAGATCTTGAGAAAAAAATTGTCATGGGATAAATAATTGGGATATACTGTACAACCCCATACTAATACTAGGGGTTGTAATGTGTAATATTCACAATAAGTGCAGTGACAGCGTTTGCGGGAAAACGCCAGGTGACTGTTTGAAAATGGACGTGTGTATGCAATAAGGTCACGATGTCCAATCAAAACCCAGGCTGACTTTCCGTGCTGTAACAAAACTCCATCATAGTCTAGAAAATTCTTATTGGGGAAGACAGGACGGGGATGACGGCCCTATTATGAAGAAAAAAGAGTGGCGTGGGACCATTAATAATATTTCGTTTGTTTTGGAAGGGTAGTTTTAAAAGCAGCTTTTCATTTTGCATGCACGCTTTATTGTAATCATGGCTGCTTTCAGGCCCGAATGGGTTCATTATCGTGCCAAGGAAAAACCACTTATATGAAACTGGCTGACTGCTATTGTCCGCCGGTTGCCTGTGTCGGATTTCGACCCCGTTATAGATGACGGGGCACTTTGTATCTCCTCTGCAAGAAGTGCAGAAAGTCGGTTGGCTCACAGGTTAAGGTGTGGGGCTCATGATCAGAAGGTTATGAGTTAAAATCCCGGCTGTGGCTATGTGATGTTGTGTCCTTGAACAAGGCACTTCACCCTACTTGCCTCAGGGGGAATGTCCCTGTGCTTAATGTGAGTCGCTTTGGATAAAAGTGTCTGCTAAATGAATACATGTAAAATGTAAGACAGCAAAAAGTGTCCTATCAGAATATGACTGGGTGGTTGTATTCACAGTACATAAGACTAGACTTCCAGTCAATTTACACTAATAAAGTGGCTGGTGATTTGCCCCAGATGCTGGCGGGGTTCTTTTCTCGTTTGTTGTGGCGGTCTTTGTCTTCTCTCGTCATCTGTAAATAAAAAGTAAATGTCTTCAATATGAGCCGTGAGGGGGGAGAGGAGATGACCACAACAAACGTGGGTGTCACACAAGTTGTTAATGAAGCAGTAATGTCATAGTAATGGGTTTTTAGGGGGAGACGCCATCATGTTAACACGGAGGGGATGCTGGGCGGGTTAACCTATAGTCGTAGTCTTTGCCAAAAACAGAACTACTCTTGGGGGGGTTCTTCTCTTTGGCACTTGTTTGGTTTCCCATAATGTACGATTCATCATCTGACTACCCCGGCAATGTTTTGGAGGACTATCACGTTGCTTTAATCAGTGACCAATGCTCTTTTGTAAAGCTCTTTCTTGGAAATCGCTTTGGATAAAAGCGTCTGCTAAACTAATACATGGAAATGGAAAGCGGATACAAAAAATAATCACTCTTAAATGTAGCCATCACTGTTGAAGAAGGCCCTACTTGAAATGTGTTACAAACTCTCTCCCTTTTCATTCAAGACAGGAGCCATCTCACTTAACTCACACTTAACTCTCTCTCACTTACGTCGATCTTAGATCTCTATCTCGTACTTGATTCTTTTTTATCTTGTATCCCACGGTATCTTCTGTACTTTATATATTAATAATTTATATATAAAATAATATTTTAGTCATTTCTGTAACTCTGAGTGCTGTACTGTACCCTGCTGCTGTTGTAGACCGCAATTTCCCCTCTGGGAGACAAATAAAGGATTTTCTTATCTTAACTCATCTTAGTTAAGTCTCCATATTTTTACCACGGAAGTTGAGGATTCCTGTTAGATCCGACAGCCGTGTGTGTGTGTGTGTCTGCTGCTACCTGTATGTCTGTTTCCTCACTTTCCCGTCCCCCCTCTCCCCAGGCCCCTACGCTCTGCTGGGTGCTCCCCCTGGTGGTTGGAGGGGGATGGAGCGTGGCCGGGAGAGCCCCTGCCTACGCGACAGTCCTGAGCAGAGGGGAGAGGAGAGCCCAGAGCACAGCGGGGGGCCCCCCCCAGGGAAGCTGAGCCGCCTGGAGGTGAACGGGAGCCCCACAGGGGCGCGGACCCGCCACAACGGCATTCACTCGCTGAAACCCCTTGGAGGTATGGCCCCCACGCCCCCCCCCCCCGCTCGCGACACGCGCGCACTCACACGCTCACTCGAGCACGGTGTCGCAAATGAGACCCTGGTCGATGAACGGACGTTTCAGGAAAGGGATGGGAGAGAGGACAGTAGAGACCTCACCCGGGGGTGGGGGGGGGGGTGGTGGTGGTGGGTGGAACCACAGGATGGGGGTGGGGGGGTGGGCCACACATACTCCCCATTAACTTCCCACTGCTGGCTCAAGACCATACATTCTGCATACACACAGGCACAAGTGGCCTTAAACACACACACATGCTCACATAAGCGCATGA
This sequence comes from Protosalanx chinensis, assembly GCA_030340685.1. NCBI lineage: Eukaryota > Metazoa > Chordata > Actinopteri > Osmeriformes > Salangidae > Protosalanx > Protosalanx chinensis. The sequence goes on from CM059333.1 coordinate 5,303,383, forward strand.
ATATGCACTCAATCTCTGTAGCTGAATGATTGGGATATAGCGTGTCTGATGGAAGTGTGGCTTTGGCTGGCTTTTACTTGTCACTGCCCTGTCAGTAGGTTGATTGATAACGTGTGAATGATAGCCCTGTGGGGAATTACACACTCACACACAATAAGGCTTCGGCTTGGAATAGCAAACTGTTCCTTACGTATAAAAATGATAGGAATTCAACTGGTTCTTGTGTATTTTTCTTTAAATACAAAAGGCATGACATAGATTCATTTCTGTTCAATTTGTGATTTTGTAAGAAGTTGAATGTCGGAGATACATTTATGTTTATGCTGCGGCGGGGACATACTATGCTATACCTCCTGACTGACAATACACATGTTCTCTCTGTCTCTCTCTTTCTCTCTGTCTGTTTGTCTGTCTTTCTCTTTCTCTCCCACATCTCTCTTTCTTCCGCTCTCTCCCTCTTCCCCCCTCTCTTTCTATCTCTCTCTGTCTCTCTCTTTCTCTCCCCATCTCTCCCTTTGTCCCACCCTCTCTCTTTCCCCCCCTCTTTTTCTATCTCTCTCTCCTTCTCTAACCCCCCCCCTCTCTCTCTCTCTCTCTCTCTGTGTCTCTCTCCCCAGGTCTGATGATCCCAGTGTACTGTGTGGTGGAGCAGGCTGAGGGGGGCATGTCCGGGGGGGTGGTCTTCGACGGGGAGAGGGGTGACAGACACGCTGAGTTTGTGTTGGTGCGGAAGGACATCCTCTTCACCCAGCTAGTGGAGACCGCTCTCGTGGCTCTGGGCTACTCGCACAACTCTGCCATCCAAGCACGAGGTGAGCCAGTCAGTGTGTGTGTGTGTGTGTGAGTGTGTGCGTGTGTGTGAGTGTGTGTGTGTGTGTGTGAGTGTGTGTGTGTAGCAAGCTTTCATGCATGGTTGTGTCGGTGGGTATGTGTGCGTTGTTTGGGTTTACCCAGTGATGACAAACGCAAACGCAGAAAATGCTTGCTCTCGGCATCAGTAACAGACACACAGGGGTACGGTGGTTCCAGGGAAAGAGCGGAAAACATTTGAAGTTTGACCTTCGACCTTAGTGAAGGTGACACGGCATCAAGAAAACCTTAACACAACACTTACAAAACCAAACATGGACGCTTGAGAGCGCAATCAGAAAGCAGGTAACAAAATAACCTCCCATCTTCGACACAGAGACGACAGCAGGACCGACTACTGACAAAAACACACACACACATATGCACGCACACACCCACACACACACCGAAAGGCAGCAAAGCATTCCACATTCCTGCTCCATCCCGTAAACACAGGGCCTGAAACCAAGCATGGGCAACGCCCCTCGCCCCCCTCCTCAGCTCCTCCCACACGAAGGGCCTTTTCTTATTTGAAATGAGCTTTTTATGTTCAATGAATATTTTTTGGCTGCAGTCGGACATTCTTCCCCCCCTCTTTGTGGTTACGACCAAAATTACACAGAGAGGCCTCCGTGATTGAATTGTGTCCGGCATAACTTTGGCCACGCTGTATTTTTAAACCGGCCACTTGGCTCCTAACTTAAATTAGGCCGATCGGCACAACTGTAATTGAAAGGATATCATTGCATCGTTCGGATTTCTTAGTTTTTCTTTGTTTTGGTGTAGGGAGATCAAGTTGTTTTAATTGTTGTTGTAATGTTCGACAAAAAGTTAGTATTCGAAGCCCAAGAGGTACTTTATGTGGGACTATTTACAGATGAATAGATTATTCATGTCATTACTACAGAGGGGCAGATGGCTCAGCGGGTTAAGGCATTGGCCTCATGATCGATAGGTTGTGAGTTTGAATCCCGGCTGTGGCTGTGTGATGTTATGTCCTTGGGCAAGGCACTTCACCCTACTTGCCTCAAGGAGAATGTCACTGTAATTACTCTACATTGCTTTGAATAAGAATGTCTGCTAGATGAGGTATTATTATTATTCAAATTCGGAATAGGCCGAATCCCAATCTTCTCCAGAAGTAAACATACTGTGTCCGTATGCCGCCTCTTTATGCATATTCAGATGGCATTAGGGGGCCTGATGCACGTATCATCCAGGGTCCATTATTTAGATTAGATTAGATTCAACTTCATTGTCATTACACAAGTACAGGGGAACGAAATGCAGTTAGCATCCAACCAGAAGTGCAAAACAGGCAGCAGAAACCGAATATACATTGAGTATGTGCACGGTTGAGTATGTACACGGTATAACAGTATTTTTGTATTATAGATGTATTGTACACATTTTAAGATATTTTCACGGTATTTACAGTGTTGGTGTGTACAGATAGTGCATTCGAATGACGCATCCACATTGTCCAAGCCATCGTATCCGCAGGTCTAATCCCATTGATCAGCTGAAACCGACTCGAAGAAGTTCGCCTTCGTTTCTCCTCTCCCCACCGCTGCGCTCGCGCCGTCGAGACACGCAAACACACACCGAAACCCCCACGCAAAGCAGGCGAGCCGGGGATGATTGTTGCGTCTGTGTTTGATTTGGCAGATCCCTAATGCGATTAGTCTTGTTTAGTTTAGCAGCTCCAGCCTCGGTCTCGGCCAAGGGGGAAAGGCCAAGGGGGGAATGTGTCTGTGTACACACGTCTTAGGACGCTTCTCAGACACACAGAGGTGGGGGGGCGGGGGGACAGGCAGGGGGGTGGGGTGTCTCATTGTCAGATGACAGCCATCCATCTCCCGACTCAAAAGACTGACGCTCGAGACAGATCCGACGCCCCTTCCAAAACACAATAAGAAGACGCCTCCGTTTCACTATCAGCCAGCGCGATCGACCGCCTAAAAAAAGAATATCTTCATGCACAGTTTAACCAGCGGAACATTGGCCTATTGGAGATGACTGATCCCCAGTCGTGAATATGTTCGCCTAACCTATATTAATTGCAGATTGACACACCTAGCCTTCACCTGTACTACCCATCAAGGGGGTCTTACATTTAGATTACATTCAGTCATTTAGCAGACGCTCTTATCCAGAGCGATTCACAGCAAGTACAGGGACATTCCCTCCTGAGGCAAGTAGGGTGAAGTGCCTTGCCCAAGGACAAAACGTCATGTTGGCACGGCCAGGATTTGAACTTGCAACCTTCTGATTACCAGTCCGATTTCCCCACCGCTACTTGACTCACTCGGTCTTGCACGATTTCAGCAGTGAAAGGCTGTACAGGGTCCCTGGTGCGTAAGAGAAACTCGGGGGTTAGGGGTGGCTTTTCAGCTGTGTGATCAGACATTATCAGATAAGACTTGATTTCTCTGAGATTGATCCACTGGGAGGTTTACAGCCGCTGAAGAAGAGACTGTTTATGGTGACAAATGCACAGAAAGGTTGTCTCCCTCTCTGGTGCGCACCTTTTGACACACAAACACACTTTTTGTGCAGATAGGTAGGTACATTTATTCACTTAGCAGATGCTTTCATACAAAGACACGTACAGCAAGTTTAGGGACATTCCCCCTGAGGCAAGTAGGGTGAAGTGCCTTGCCCAAGGACACAACATCATGTAGCTACAGCCGGGGCTCGAACTCACAACCTTCCGATCATGAGGCCAACGCCTTAACCCGCTGAGCCACCTGACTCCCAGATACATAAACACATGCGCACACAAACACATACATAAACACAAGCACAGGCACAGATCTCCCCAGGTGAAGGCAGGGGTCGTGCATTCAGCTCAGTGTGCTTATCTTTCCGGTCTGCAGGCATCATCAAAGTGGGCCGCTGGAAGCCAATGCCCATCCACCTCCTGACCGACGCCCCCGAAGCCACGGTGGCAGACATGCTGCTGGACGTCTACCACATGGTCACCCTCCAGATCCTTCTGCAGAGGTCTGGAACTATGTGTGTGTGTGTGTGTGTCTGTGTGTTTCTGTGTGTGTGTCTGTGTCTGTATCAAATCAACATTTATTTGTTTAGCCCCCTTTTTACAAGCAATGCCACAAAGGGCTTCACATACGCCCATAGAACTGCCCCCTCAAGGAAGACAAGGAAAAACTCCCAGAAAAACTCATTAGGGAGAAAAAATTGAAGAAACCTTGGGAGGAGCGTTTCAGTGAGGGATCCCCTCCTCCAGGGACGGTTTGTGAAAGTGAGGAGCAGAACACAGGCTAAACAGTCATATCTCTAGGGAGAGTTAATAAGTTGTTGAAACATCAATACTCAATGCTCAACTTGGGTCTGAGGTAGCACAAAGTCAGTTCAGGCAGCCACTGGGCTTGGGCCCATGATTGGCGCAGCGTCACATGCTGTACGTGTCTGTGTGTGGCTTCTAGCATACAATACTTAATCATCAAAACGAATTTGACTCACAAATAATGTGTCTCACAATCTCTTAATATGACCGATCAGATATGGATGTGTGTTGTGTTGTGTTACATGTAGTCATTTAGCAGACGATCTTATCCAGAGCGACTTACAGCAAATACAGGGATATTCGCCTCCCCTGAGGCAAGTAAGTAGAAGTGCCTTGCCCAAGAACACAACGTCATCGAACCGGCTATGTTCTGATTACGAGTCCGATTCCCTAACCGCCCAGCCACCGGACTCTCTATGTTAATAGGAGTAGATTGTCTCGCTATCATTTCCAAGGCCGCCATTTGAAAATCAACTTCCGGTACCAAGATGACAGGAAGTTACAAAACAAACAGGAAGTGAGGTCATAATGAGTTGTCTCTATGGTTACAGCTTTGCCCGTTTAGAGGACCTGCCGTCGGAGCAGTGGAACCACGCCACGGTACGCAACGCTCTCAAAGAGCTGCTGAGAGAGATGAACCAGAGCGCTCTGGCCAAGGAGTGCCCTCTCTCTCAGGTAGCAGTCTATCTGTCTCGCCCGCTCTCTCTCTCCATCCAGCTCACACACACACACATACAGGTTTTTTTTACTATTTTAGTGAAGACTTACAATTCAACCTCATTACAAAATCATGTGATAAACACCCACACATACACAAACACACACACACACGCAGGTTTGTTTTACTATCCTAGTGAAGACCTACAATTCAACCCCATTACAAAATCATGCGATAAACACCCATACATACACACACACTCCAGTGAACATCTGTGCAGTCACTCATTTTGCACAGCCTGTAGTCGTAACTTAAGAGTGTGTCATTTTGTGTTCAGATTTATGGCCTTAGTCATGATACGATTAGTAATTAAGCAAAGTATGTGGGTGGTGTCCTAATCAATCACAAGCAGTCTGCCTCTACTGGTATGTGCATGTGTATGTGTGTGTGTGTGTGTGTGTGTGTGTGTGCGTGTGCGTGTGTATGTGCACATGCTTTGAGCAGCAGCGTAACGACAATCATGTACCTTTTGATTCCCTCATGTGAGAGGGTGGCGGAGCGTATCTCCGACTGTTCCGAATTGTTCCGGAATCATCCAGGCTGTTTGTATCTCTCACACATCTCCTCCTCCTCCTCCCTCTTCTTGTTCAGAGCATGATCTCAGCTATCGTAAACAGCTCCTACTACGCCAACGTGTCCACATCTAAATGTCAGGAGTTCGGTCGCTGGTACAAGAGGTACAAGCGGATTAAAGGTGAGTCTCCTGCCCGTCACTTCCATCCCAACCAATCACAGGGGCCCATCTTTGCTCATCCCGCCTCCCCGTCTCAGGAAATGTACATACGATTGGCTGCCATTGGTGTAGACACCCACATTTTGGGGGACAAGTGCTGAGCTTTTGTTCGGCATGGTAACATATCCTGTAGTATAGTAGAGCCTCCACAGCGACAAGCTTCTGCAGTTTGGTTGCGAACGGTACATTAGCCACTGCCTTAGGGGCGGGTGCGTTCACTTCCTCCTGGACGCTAGCGACGCTAACCAATGGTTGCTAGACCAATGCGCTTACAGAGTCAATGCGTCTTAGCTTTCCCTGACATGGATCTTTTGTGTATGTGTGTGTGTGCGCAGACGTCTGTGTATGTGAAAATGTGTGCGTGTGTGTGTGTGTGTGGTAGGCAGCCATCGAGACATCTCCCCCCCAGGGACCCCGCGACGCATGGTTCAAATTATCCTTTAATGTCACCCTTAATATAGCAGGGGGAAAAACGAAACACTTTCAGCCTCTAATCAGAGGCAGCCGCCCCCCTCCCCGCTCCGTGAACTGAGACCGCCTCTTTCGTCGACGCCCCCCTCCCATCCCCCGCCCCATCCCCTGCCCCTCCCCACCGTCCTCCCCGTGCCCCCTCCTCCACCAACCTATCTCACGGCTGAAACGCCATCCTCCTCTACCTCCCCTCACCATTTCCAACCCTCCCCCCCCCCTCCCCCCCACACACACACACATACACACACACACACACATAACAAACACACATACCCCCGGGACAGTGTAATTACCCCTGGAGTCAAATCAAAGTAGACACAGGAGCCCAAACAAGCGCGAAGGAGTAGGAGGGGTTAAGTTGGTGGGGGAGCGGGGGTAAATACTCCCTGTCGTTTGATGGAGAAGGTGGGAGGGGCGGCAGGACGGAGGGCGGCAGGACAGAGGAAGGGAGGGAGGTAAGGAACGGGTGGGGGGGAGGGATCAGGCTGCCGAAGGAACGCTGATTGGCTTAACAGAGTCAGGAAGCAGATCTGATTGGATGCCCTGAGAGCAACCACTTGTCTACATCTGACACCATTGTTTGATGAATGAGTGGATGTACGCCATTTATTTCCCACAGCCTAACTGTGTTTTCTCCCAACTGCAGGTGAATATCTTGAGAGGATGTGGTCAGGACGTGATAAAACAGTTATTAAAAGTATGGTGACATCCAAAGTATCTGAATAAACTTGTAGCATTGTGTGTTTCGAAACCCACCCTTATTTGTCGTCGTGCATGTTTGTTTACACAGTGGAGAGAGACAACATGGCTGACCTGTGTATCCTCGGACAGCGCCCCCCTACCCACCTGACCTCCCCAACTCACCTGGGCCCCCTAGGGAGCGGGGGAGTAACCCTCATGGGGAGCCCAGGGGATACCCAGACCCCCAGCTCTCAACAAGCTCTCCCCCACCCATCCCAGCAACCGTCGCCCCACCACCCCAGCCCCCCACTGCGAGGCCCGGTGCCCCCATCCAATCCCTCTGCCTCCCTCCAGCCCCTCCTGGGGCCAGGGGGGCTTCTCTCCCCCCAGCTCTCCCCTCAGCTGGTGAGACAGCAGCTAGCCATGGCCCATCTGATCAACCAGCAGCTAGCCGTTAGCCGCCTGCTAGCCCACCAGCACCCCCAAGCCATCAACCAACAGTTTCTCAACCACCCACCCATCCCTCGGGCCTGCAAAGCCCCCGGGGGGGCCTCCGAACCTGGCCACAACCCCTCAGCCGTGGAGGTGTCCTCAGACATCTACCAGCAGGTCCGAGACGAGCTGAAGAGAGCCAGCGTCTCCCAAGCTGTGTTCGCCCGCGTGGCCTTCAACAGGACCCAGGTACCGCTCCTCGACCCGACCTTTGACCCCCAAACCCCATTCCACTGTGCCCCCAAGCTGAATATAATCCCACTACACTGATACTGACTTTGACATATGACCTTGTTGGATGAGTCTGCCCTGGAGTCTGTGTCAGGCACAGAGGAAATGTGTTTTCTCTGTAGAACTCCCCCCCCCCCCCGTAGAGCTCTCAGCATCTGACATTGGTCGTGTGTGTTTGTGTGCGCTCGCTCGTTTGTCCCTGTATGCGTGTTGGTGTGTGTGTGCATGCGTGCTTGTGTGTGTGTTTGCACATGCGTGTGTTTACATGTGTACTCATGTGTGTTTGGGCTCACCCGTGTGTGTGTGTGTTCGTGTGTGTGTTTGGGCACACACCTCTGTGTGTGTGTGTTTGCGTGTGTACTCGTGTGTGTGTGTGTCTGTGTTTGGTGACACCCCTGTGTGTGTGTGTGTGTTGGCATGTGTACTTGTGTGTGTGTGTGTGTGTGTGTGTGTGTGTGTCTCAGGGTCTGTTGTCTGAGATCCTTCGTAAAGAGGAGGACCCTCGCTCAGCCTCCCAGTCCCTGCTGGTCAACCTGAAGGCCATGCAGAACTTCCTGAACCTCCCTGAAGGAGAACGGGACCGCATTTACCAGGAGGAACGGGAACGCAGCATGAACCCAAATCTGTCCCAGACACCCAATCAGAACTCCACCTCATCTGGCCAAAGACACACACAGGTACACATACAGGTACACACACAGGTACACACACAGGTACACACACAGGTACACACACAGGTACACACACAGGTACATACACACAGGTACACACACACACAGGTACACACACAGGTACATACACACACAGGTAGACACACACACACACACACAGGTACACACACAGGTAAACACATACAGGTACACACACAGGTAAACACATACAGGTACACACACAGGTAAACACACGCAGGTACACACACAGGTACACACGCAGGTACACACACAGGTACACAGGTACACACCAACGCAGATGGACACCCTGACAAAGATCAAATCAACAGCAATATAATGTTAGATACAACAACCCACGGATGTACTCTTCTACTGCACCACACACGCACGTACACACACGTACGTACACACACACACACACGCACGTACACACACATACACACACCAGTAAACAATAACAAAACACAAACAAGTGCAGGCATGTTCTAGATATCCTGAGGGACTCTTACTAAGGCAGACATGTTCAGACGATTAAAATCTCTCTTCCTTTCATTTCTCTATATCCTCCCTCCCTTCCTTCCTTCCTTCCTTCCTTCCATACTTCCTCCCTCCCTCCCCCCCCTTCCCCCCCCCCCCCTGCAGGCCAAACCGTCCCTGCCCAGTGCGGAGCTGCCCCTGAAGCTGGAGTCCCTGGCGACCATCACCTCTGGGATCTACGACGACATCCAACAGGAGATGAAGCGGGCCAAGGTGTCCCAGGCCATGTTCGCCAAGGTGGCCGCCAACAAGAGCCAGGTGAGCCTCTGATGTCGCCCCGCCCTCTCAGCCTCCTCACCCGCCGCTTCGGCTTCGCTTTGGGTTTGGAGGTGATGAGGGTGACAAGGGATTCAGATGGGTTAAGGCGGAAGGTTGTGAGTTTGAACCCAGGCTGTGGCTATGTGATGTAGTGTCCTTGGGCAAGGTACTTACTTACTAGCCTCACCCTACTAGCCTCAGGGAGAATGTCCCTGTACTTAATGTAAGTCACTTTGGATAAAAATGTCTGCTAAATTAGGTATTATTATTATATTATGGTGGTGGGGAGTGTGTGTTGGTGTGTGTGTGTAAGAGCAGAAGATACTGCAGCAGCAGGATTTAGGCTTGGCTGGGTGGTTGTTCCTAGTCTTCCAGCCTGTGGGATCTGATTGGCAGTGCAGAGTGACTCCGCGACTAGGATAATAGGTTAGTCAGATGGCTCAGCAGGTCAAGGCGTCTACCTCTTTATCGGAAGATTGTGAGTTTGAACCCCGGCTGTGGCTGTGTGACATTGTGTCCTTGGGCACAAGTCACTTCACCCTACTTGCCTCAGGGAGAATGTCTCTGTACTTGCTGTAGGTCGCTTTGGATAAAAGCGTCTGCTAAATGAGGTATTATTATTAACAGATGAATGATGCGGGCTTCTGGGAGATACAAGGTGCTCTTGTCAGGTCAGCTGGTAGCGCTGTAGCCCCCACAGCAGCCCCTGCTTTGTTTACTTTATTGGTGGGGGGGGGGGGGGGGGGGGTCAGGGACGGACTGTGGAAGCAGGGTGGGTTGGGGTTAGGGGAGATGCTATGTAATGTTCTTGCGACCTCAGAATATGATTGGAAGTCCCTTTTCGACGTGTGTAGCGATGAGTGTGTGCGCGCCAGTGGTGGATCGAACTATGTTTTTTTTTTGTGGCGGGTGAGTGAGGGGGGGGTGGGGGGGGGGGGGGGGGGGGGGGGGGTCATGGCTCGCTGACCCCATCTGCTACATCTGGCCGTGGCCCTCCAGGAGAGCGAGGGGACGGGATGGAGGGAGAGGAGGAGGGCACGAGTGCTGATCAGTTTATTAACACTGTGTGCCGAGGGGAGCCGTGCGCAAACAACAGCTGGTGTCAGGAGCCTGGCCCAGTCTAGCGGAGATAATCAAATCTTTCCTCTACCTCCCTCCCTCTCGCTCGCTCGCTCTCCCTCTCTCTCTGTCTTTCTCTCTCGCTCTCTGTCTTTTTTCTTTCTTTCTGCCTCTCTCTGTCTTTATCACTCTCTCTCTCTGCCTCTGTCTCTCTATCACTCTCTCTCTTTGTTTCTTTCTCTTTCTTTCTCTCTCTCTCTCTCTCTCTCACTCCTTTCTCTCAATTGCATTTGCTCTCACTCTCTTTTTCTCTCTGTCTCTTTCTCACTCTCTCTCATACATTCTATCTCTCTTACTCTCTCTCCAGTTGTCTGACGTTCCTCCTTCTTTTTTCCTCCTCTCTGTTCTTCCTCTCTCTCTCCACAAGCTCTTATCAACTAGACGACAAGCTCATGGTCTGACTGTCTAACCCCCCCCCCCCCTCCCCTCCACTCCTCTCTCTCCAGGGATGGCTGTGTGAGCTGCTGCGCTGGAAGGAGATCCCCAGCCCTGAGAACCGGACCCTGTGGGAGAACCTGTGCACCATCCGCCGCCTTCCTGGCTCTGTCGCAGGCCGAGAGGGACCTGGTATACGAGGAGGAGTCCCGGCACCACCACAGTGAGAGGCTGCACACTGTCCTCCACCTGCCCGAACCTCAGGTCAGCCCTCAGCCCCTGTCCCAGCCCCAGCTCCAGGCACCTGCCTCAGCCCCCAGTCCCTGCCTCAACTCCAGTCCCTGCCCCAAACCCCCAGTGCCTGCCTCAACCCCAGTCCCTGCCCCCAACCCCAGTCCCCTGCCCCAACCCCAGTCCCTGCCTCAACCCCAGTCCCTGCCCCCCAACCCCAGTCCCTGCCCCAACCCCAGTCCCTGCCCCAACCCCAGTCCCTGCCCCAGCCCAAACTCAGCCACCCAGCGCCCATTCAGTCACCAGCATGGGGTCGTGTAGTCGCTCTTTAGCTCCACCCCCCTTCTTCTATGATGCTGATGAAGTGGAACAGGAAGTTGTGGTCAGACCAGAGACACATTCCTGCAGTGTCTGGGACTGCGGAGCCGAGGAGCCTATATGATAAAAATACCATCCGATTCTTTTAAATACTTATGGTGCTTAAAGAGCAGTGCGAGAAAAAGAGAAAAAGAAAGAAAGAGAGAGGGAAAGAGAGAATGGAGAAAAGAAGGTTTTAGAAGGAGCAGATGAGTGTAAAGGAATGTAACAAAGAGGAATCACATCATCTCAGCAGCTAGCCTGGTTGGGAGAGCAGTTTCGATCCCTGTGAGTGTTCCGGCGTCCTCAAGCTGGGCGGTCTGAGTCAGGGTCTCTGTGTGGGGTTGTTTGCAGACACATAGCTGCTGTTTTGGGGTGGTTCTGCTCTTGTTCTTATTGGACACTTCCCTTGGAGACCCCCACCCGGGGCCTACGCTGTCCCTGCACACATGTAGCCCAGCTGGGAAAACCTGTGTGTCTGTCTGTCTCTCTCTGTCTCTCTTTCTGTCTCTCTCTCTATATGTTCTCTCTCTTTCTGTCTCTCTCTCTATATGTCTCTCTCTTTCTGTCTCTCTCTCTATATGTCTCTCTCTTTCTGTCTCTCTCTCTATATGTCTCTCTCTCTTTCTGTCTCTCTCTCTATATGTCTCTCTCTTTCTGTCTCTCTCTGTCTCTTTCTGTCTCTCTGTCTCTCTCTTTTTATCTCTGTCTCTCTTTCTCTCTGTATGTCTCTATCTGTCTCTGTCTCTCTCTATATGTCTCTCTCTATGTCTCTCTCTTTCTGTCTCTCTCTGTCTCTCTTTCTGTCTCTCTATATGTCTCTCTCTGTCTCTCTTTCTCTCTGTATGTCTCTATCTGTCTCTGTCTCTCTTTCTGTCTCTCTATGTCTTTCTTTCTGTCTCTCTCTTTCTATCTCTCTCTCTCTATGTCTCTCTCTTTCTGTTCCTCTTTCTATCGCTCTCTCTCTGTATGTCTCTCTGTCTCTCTTTCTGTCTCTCTCTATCGCTACCTTCTCTGTCAGTTTTGTCTGTCTCACATGCTGTCTGTATGTCACGCCCTCGCTCCGAGTCTTTCTCCGTCCTAATCTCTCTCTCTCCGTACGCACACACCCAGATGAACACACAGGCAGCACGCACACAAGCAGAACGACACAAAGCCTGTCGTGTTGTACACAGTCAGCCATGCAGAGAGGAGATTGATGATGACTTGACATCAATTAATTAATTCACGTGTATCTGCGGACAACCATGACCCTGCAGTGTGTGTGTGTGTGAGTGTGGAGTGTATCCAGTAAGACCCTCCCTAACAGGGGACAGACATCCTTTACACCTCCTTCAGACGCATCTGTTGCTTGGCATCGCTCGCTGGATGGGAGTTAGATCGCTGCAGCGCATTTGGGAGTCATGCGGCTGAGCGGGTTAGAGAGCCGGGCTAGCAATCAGAAGGTTCCCTGGTTCGATTCCCAGGCCGTGTCAATATGATGGTGTTCCTTGGACAAGGCACTTCACCCTACTTGCCTCGGAGGTGGGGGGGAATGTCCCTGTACTTGCTGTTAGTTGCTCTGGATGAGAGCGTCTGTGAAAACTGCTTTATTGTTCGCGTCCCACAAGTAGACTACTGTCCGTCGGAGACTCACCTTAAATTTGTAATTTGTTCAGCTAAAAGCCCTTCAGATTCAGAATTCAGATTCAGAATACTTTATTAATCCCCTTGGGGAAACTCTTTGGCAGGACAGTGCCCACCGAGGTAACACGACAAAGTAAATTTATCAGCGCACAGGCCTTCTGAAATCAGGATAACATGAAGGAGAGTAGAGGAGAAAAAAAAGCTTCCCTTGGCACTTATTGGTTCTCACGATGTAAGTTTCATAACCTATAAGCCCGCTATGTTTGGGGTCTATCACGTTGCTATGCTCAGTGACCGATGCTCTTTTGTTAAGCTCTCTCTTGGAAATCGCTTTGGATAAAAGCATCTGCTACGAAATGTAAATGTGAATGAAATGTAAAAATGTCAATTTGTCGTGGCTAAATTACAGACAAGAAGCAGGCTGTTCTGCTAAGCGTAACAGTAATCGGGGCCTTGATGCTGGCTATTGTACAGGAAAGAGAGGAACTGGTTGTGGAATAACGGCGAACGCGTTGCTGCCCACGACATCGGTTTCATTCTTCTTCTTCTTTTGCCTGTTGTTTATTTGTGGGGCACACCCATTTGTGTGGGCGTGGGTGTGTGTGTCTGCTCAATTTTTCTCTCTCCCTTTCGCACCCCTCTCCCTCTCTCTCTCTTTCTCTCTCTCTCTCTCGCCACCTGCTCCTTCCTCGGTCTCGTTCTCTGGTCGAGATGTTTGTGTCTTACACCCCCGGCGAAAATAGACTAGGACACATAAATGACATGCCCACACATTTCCTGTAAAGGCCTCCCCCCCCACCCCCGCCCCCACCCACCCCCCCACAACACTCCACAGATCATGGAGAAATATGGCCACAGTTTGTCCTAACCTCAATATTATTTGAACCGTACCCTGTCATTATTGAAGGGGGGGGGGGGGGAAGAATGACTATTATCTTTATTTAGGTCCTTTCATTTTGATGCACCGCAGATTTATAACCCCGGCATTCCAGTGTTTAGGCGTTGAGGCACCCCACCCTTCTAATAGTCCCAGAAGGCTACTGATGAGTCTGGGACAAGGTCAGAGTGCTGTGTGGGTGCCTGGAGCCTTGCCACCACACTTCCCAGCCACAGCAGCAGTTTCTGTTGCTCTATAGACGTACCGTCTGCCGGTGTTTAATAATAATAATAATAATAATGCCTCATTTAGCAGACGCGTTTATCCAAAGCAACTTACATTAAGTACAGGGACATTTTCCCTGAGGCAAGTAGGGTGAAGTGCCTTGCCCAAGGACACAACATCACATAGCCACAGCCGAGGTTCAAACTAAGACATTCCGATCAAGAGGCCAACGCCTTAACCCGCTGAGCCATCTGACTCCCTTTAATTCGGTGCAGACCCTCATTCGTCCAGGAGTCCTCTATTGTAAAAAAGGTTTCACAGAGGTTGATCATCTGGGACTCTGTTTTCAAAAATCCCATCCGAAAGTAATTCGGAATCAACTGATTTCCAGCTCAGTCAGATTGTTTGCTCTTATTGAGAATGACTTCTGGGTTTGGGACGCAGAAACATCCGGAAACAGTTTCCAGGTGACAACCTTGAAAACCTTTTCCACAAAGTGTAGTTTAATGAAATGTTTTAAGGACTATAACAGACCCTGTCTCCCGTTTTTGATACCTGCTGCTTTTCCTGACAGGCTCTGCACAGACAGCCTCCGCCGCCGATGAAGGACCCTTCCCCCATGCGCGAGGACCCCTCTGCCGGTACCCGTGTCCAACTCCAGGAGCCAGGAGGATGCTGGTGCTGTCAGGGGTGGCGGGTAGGGGCGGGGGTCCGGGTGGAGGAGGTGGCGGCGGGGCAGCCAAGAAGCCCCGCTCCCGTACCCGCATCTCCCTGGAGGCGCTGGGCATCCTGCAGAGCTTCATCGGAGACGTGGGGCTGTACCCCGACCAGGAGGCCATCCACACCCCTCTCCGCCCAGCTGGACCTGCCCAAGCACACCATCATCAAGTTCTTCCAGAACCAGCGCTACCACGTCAAGCACCACACCCAGATGAGGGAGGCCGAGGGTGGGGGAGAGCGCCGGCGAGCCGGGGGGGGCCGGACGAGGAGGAATACCAGGACGAGGACCTCCTGTCCGGCTCGGAGGAAGCCGAATCCGGCGAGGACGGGCGGAGATCGGAGGAGGCGTTCGGAACGGAGGGAGGAAGAGCGAAGAGGGGGGGAGGCAAGAGAGGGGGGAGGGCTGGCGGAGGAGCGGAGAGGACGGGGAAGGGAGCAGCAAAGCCTCCAGCCCCGACGCCGCCCACCTTTCCTCGCACACCTCCCCCCGGAGCCCCCCCCGACTCAGGGGAGGAGACCAGATAACCTCCTACCCCCCCCATCCTGACCCCCGTGTAGAACAGAGGGAGTACACACACACACAGAGACACACAAAGACACACACTGATCTGATAGACTTTGGCTTTGCCCAGAGGGACCACAGCACAGTATACAGTGGCCATAGAATCATGGGAAAGACAACAGAATACCTCAGGATGAGAGCCCAGTGCACTCTGGGACAGGCCTGATCGCTCGGGAAACGAAGGTTGCTTTTTCCTCCACGTCCTCCTCCTGCTCACTGGGCGGTCGGCTTCCTGGTTTAGAGAACTCTGCGTTCCGATTGGCTGGGCAACTTCATCATTCTCCTTCAGATGTTGCCAAAACTGCTCCTCTTTCCCCACTCAATCCCCCACCAGCACTTAACAATCAAGACTGTATTTATTAATATTATTATTATACGTACCCAAAAGCTCTGTTGTCAATATTGTCGCTTTTATGCTCTTATGATGTGCTGTTTTGATATCCGGTGAACTGATGAAGATTTCAATAACACTGCCGAAAAAGTCGTTTCTCCGAGCGAAAATCTTCAAGTGTATCGATCCCCAATTGTTTGGGACATGAAATGAACTCTGGAAGCGTGTTCCCCAAATCAGCCTTATTTCTTCATCTCTCAACCTATCCTACTTTGTGTTGTTGACATCTGCCAAACTGAAACACAGCCATGTTAATGAGTGATGATAGTATATGCGTGCGAGTGGGCGATTAACAACAATGACGTTTTTTGGGAAGTGGAAAAGTTTTGAAATCTAGTTGCTAAGTGGAGGATTAGAGATATATTGTTAACTTGGTCATTTGCGTTTGTGTTTATTTTTTGGGGGGTTTGGTTTGACGGGGAGAGACTGCGCTCGATTCATCCGGATACCTTGATTCTGTCTCTCTTTTCCCTCAGAGGGACATGAGCCAGGGTCTTTGTGAAGACATGATACTGTATATTTAGAAAAAACAATCACTCCTGAGGAGGAGAGAGACAGATGTATGTGCTTTTCTTTTTAAGGCATTAAATATTGAGTCAAATACTATCTCCTGTCAAAAACGAGTGACTTTTTCCCTCCCCCCTTCTATTCGTCGATTTCGAGTGAAATCTTGTACAAATTGTGAAATGATTGAGTTCTTTCCCCATCTTCTTGTTTGTCCTTTGCATCTGTGAGTTACTGTTCGTGTATCGTGGAGGAAGGAGGCAGGACCTACTGTGTTCAGTGGGCCCATTATCCAGAAGCCCCCGCACACCGGGCCCCTGCAGGGTACGCTTCAGCCCAGACAAGCCGCCCTGATGAGACATCGTCGCTCAAATCACATGCTGTATGTGTGTGTGTCCCAGTAATGGTGTAGCCCAGGGCTTATCTGGCATTATCTGAGCAGGGGGCCAAGCGAAAAGGATAGTTAGATCGAAAGACGCGTCCTTTTCTAAAGTGATAGTTCAGAGGTCAAGATGAATTACTAATTTTCCTCCAAGGAGCGGTGGCTTGCCTTTGACAAGAGCCGAAATCCCATTGTTATCGTGTCCTCTTCACATAGAAGGAAAAAGAACAGGGGAGGGTGCTTCCAAAATAGTAGATTCTGGAATCTTGTCTATTGTAAATAGCTGATGTATACAGATATTGGACTATCAATTCTGAGCTGCTTATTCTGTGTCAGTTTGTGTGTGTCTCTCTCTCTCTCAGGGAGGGGAGTCGGGGATCCACAGCAGGCTCATTAAACGCAGATTTATTTATGAGGCCAGCTAACTTTCTGCAATTTCATGTGTCGCTTGCCTGCCAGGCCACCTGATAACAATTTGAAACTATTTACGATACTGCGTGTGCAATATGAGTCTGGAAACAAACTCAGAATCCCTCTCTCTCAGTCTCTTTCCGTCCCTCCTCCCTCCTTTCCTCTCATTGTCTCATCTCTCTGGTCTCTCGCTATGACCGAATGTTTCACACAGAAAGACGTACATAAAATTTACATTTTGTCATTTAGCTTTTACCCAAAGTGACTTACAGTAAGTACAAAGATGTTCTCCCTGAGGCAAGTAGGGTGAAGTGCCTTGCCCAAGGACACAACATCACATAGCCACAGCGGGGGTTCAAATTCACAACCTCCCGCTTACGAGACCAACGCCTTAACCTGCTGAGCCATCTGACTCCCTCCCACACACAGGTATTTAGGTGTCGTGGCACTGGGGGGAGAGACACAGCCTGTCTCTTGTCCAATGTTTTTGTCATCTCCATTGCTGGAGAGTTCCCACCACACAACAGCTAGACTCCACTGAGCTAAACTAAGCTATGCCGACTCCAGCAAGATTAACCCTGTTTGGCTAATGCTAGCCTGGTTAACCCTGCTTGGCTAACCCACCCTGGCCTCCTGCGGCCTCACACATCCAGGCTTCCTTGGACCCCTACCCGACACAGCTTGCAGGTTCCAGCGGCCCTAATGCGGCTTAAGCCCCCGGATCTCCTAATTGAAGTCATTATTCGCTCAATTGGCTAGCTGCAAACCCCCCCTCTTCGCTTTCTGTGGCTGGCATGGATTATGGCGGCGATACACGTGCAAACACCCTCCGCCCCTTCGCACGCACAATAATCAGTGGAGGGGTGAGGGGGGGGAGGGTTTGACACCGTCAGGCCAGTTTGCGGGCTGAACCGGGACCCCCCAATCCATTTGCTATCGGATTCACTTGCTTTTCGGAGTCTTAGAAAGGAACTGGAAGGCAGGGCGAACCGCAGGAGGTTGGGTAGGTGAAGGCTGAGACGGAACTGGCGGTGGGATACGGCAGTGATGAGGTCGTCCTAAGGCTGGAATCCTGTTCTCCGTCGTTCAGCTTCGGCAGGAAGTCCACAGTGAGGGAACAGGAGAGAGGTTGTCGTCGCCATGGGCCATGAGGGAGACGGCGACGACAGGGGGGGGGCGGAGGAAGGAGGAGAGAGGGAGATCCTGTGAGGTAGAACGCAAGAAGGAGTTTTCCCTAATGAGCTCGGCGCCTTCTTCTCTCTCTAACTCACTGCCTTGGACACTGTCGTTAATAATCCCTTGTTTTCTTGTCTTGTGGTGGTGGGATGTGGTGGCGGGCGGTGATGGAAAATTCCGGTCTATTCTATAGCAACTGACTATAACCTTCTATAAACCCGCTATGTTTGGAGACTATCACGTTGATATGAATCACGTTGATATGATCAGTGACCGATGCTCTTTTGTAAAGCTCTCTCTTGGAAGTCGCTTTAGGATAAAAGCATATGCTAAATGAATAAATTTAAGTGTGACTCAAACTGGCCGGCTCACATGGTTTTGACGCAGTACAGACATTAGAGTGTTCCTGGTCTATCACTAGTGTGATACAGTATTTTGCCCTATTTCGTCACACCCTATTTCGTAGCGACACAGAGAGCTGTCGTGCCGAGCTGTCTGACTCCAAGAGGATCGGTCTAACGTGTGGGAATGCTCACGTTTCCCACATTTCTGACTATTAGCCTAGACAGATGTCCAAATGGGGCCATTAGAGGCGAACGTGTGTGTTTATGTGTGTTTGTGTGTGTGTGTGTGTGGGGGGGGGGGGGGTCAGAGACGCAGGTGCTCGTTGTGCTGATATTACCCAGGATGCATAGGGTAGGGGCGGGGGGGGGCTCTCTGCGGAGCGTGCAGGGACACACCTGTGATCCCCCGCCTGCACGTTGCACAACCCCCCCCCCCCCCCCCCCCCCCGCAGATTAATACACACTCCGACAAACATGTTAATACTCACACACACACACCAATGATCACGCCATAGCCAGCGACGCCAACACGTGATTATGTGCAGGGTTGGAGAGTACGCAGGAATGACACAGTTCAGCGTCGAGAGCTCATCAGGTACCTTGTGCTCTAATCTCTGCAGACTACAACTGACCTGCCTCTAATCCCTCCTAAACGAGACAGAAAGCTGATGACAGAGCTTGTCATGCGTTGCCAAGGAACGTATTGGCATTTGCTCTAGAAAGTTCAACGTGAAACTAATATCGTGTCAATAAAAGTGAAAAAGATGGTGACAGAGCATGTTCGTGGTTAAATTCAGAAAGTTCAAACACTTGTGCTAATTTAGAATAGAATAGAATAGAATGCCCTTTATTGTCATTATACAATTGTACAAGGAGATTGGAGACTTCTCCTAAAACAGTGCCAGACGAACAGGTGCAAAAAAAACACATGTTGAAGTGCGTGTGCCTTTTACCTTCCCTCTAAACAGGGTCCCACCTAAATCCCACCTGACGTTGTGTCCTTGGGCAAGGCACTTCACCCTACTTGCCTCGGGGTTGGGGGGGGGATGTCCCTGTACTTGCTGTACGTCGCTCTGGATAAGAGCGTCTGCCAAACGACTAAACGTGAATGAACGTGTCACGTGACCGCAGGTGCTTGACAGTGATTGGGTGAACTTTTGACTTGACGTACAGGAGCGTTCTGGAAGCATCGGAGGGCTGCCCTCGCTACCACACAGATGGCGGAACCGCTGTTCGGCCTCCCCCAGATGAAACGTGCCGCGAGAACGACCACATCACTTCGCCTGGAAAACAAACATTTCATTACGTTGACTCCGAGCGCGTTAACAGTTTTGTAGAGCTGGCTCTGTCAGGCACCTTTAAATAGCTCTGGAATC
The DNA here is from genome assembly GCA_030340685.1 of Protosalanx chinensis. Classification (NCBI taxonomy): domain Eukaryota; kingdom Metazoa; phylum Chordata; class Actinopteri; order Osmeriformes; family Salangidae; genus Protosalanx; species Protosalanx chinensis. The sequence goes on from CM059333.1 coordinate 5,323,010, forward strand.
GAGCCCGTAATGTTTTTTTTCTGTCCATAAAAAACATGTTCAAGAACATTCCGAAAGGGGGGAAAAGAAAAACAATTAAAGGCTAATAGAGCTTCAAGCTTTTAGATTTCTGGAACCCGATAATTTTACGTCCTCCCATTTAACGCTGTAAAAGTTAAACGGGCTCTGGACGATGACACGTAAAGATGGACGGGAAACGAAAGGCTCATGGTCAGGCCTAAATTCTTTCTATCCGTCCCGCCGATGAGTGCTTCTCGTCTGCCATTGGCGCCGCATTTTTGTGCCCTGTGAGGTGTCCCCTGTCATCTTCCTCCCGCTGTCAGTCCTCCCCCTCCATCCCTCCACCTCCCTCCTTTCCACCCGTGCGCCCCAGATGAGCGATCTGACGCGTCTTAATAATTGACAGAGAGGAGCAGAATAAGGACACTGCTACCCTTCAGATATTAACAGCAGGCACGTAATGGACAAATCCATCAGCCATTGCCCTCTCATTGAGTAGATGTTGATAGGGAGGTCGGGTTACTTATTGGCGTCTGTGTATTTGTTCCAATGGAAAGAGACATCCAGAGCAAGGGTCCCATTCTGAGTGGGCTTGAACCTCGCTAACCAACAGGAAGAGAGAGACACTCGTATTAAACAGTTGATTTGCAGCTCGGGAACCGCTGTGGAACTTTCAAATATTGACCACTGAGTACATCCAATATTGGAGGGCATCAGTATTCAGAGGAGCATCCAGGAGTTGATGAATGCCCTGGGTTCTACTGGAGAGTGACAGCGATTAGCCAGAGAGAGAGAAAGAGAGGGCAAGAGGGGGGGGGGCAAGAGAGAGAAAGGGAGAGGGAGGGAGAGATGGAGAGAGAGAGGGCAAGAGAGAGAAGGAGAGAGAGAGGGACAGAGAGAGAGCAAGAGAGACAGAGGGCGAGAGGGAAAGAGAGAGAAAGAGAGGGGGGGCAAGAGAGAGAAAGGGAGGGAAAAATGAAGGGAGGGCAAGAGAGAGAGAGGAAGAGAGAGAGGGCAAGAGAGAGAAAGAGGGAGAGACAGGGCGAGAAATATATAGAGAGAAACAGGGCAAGAGAGAAAAAGAGAGGGGGCGAGAGAGAACGAGCGAGAGAGAGAGAGAGAGAAAGCGAGAGCTATTAGGCATTAGCGGACTGGCAGTTACATAAGCCTTTGGGTTCACGCTTTGTAAATAATTGTGTCATTGCACAACAAATTATGCGTGCTCTCTACCCCTTTCCCATGTGGGCTTTCTCACTGTGTTGATTGTTTCCCAATCACCAAGTCACGCCTACCACTGACAGGCCCATGAAATGCTTTGGGTGGTTAGGGAATAAGGAATGAAACGCTACCAATGCTCGTCCTGTCACCTTCTGTCAGCACGCCTCCCTGATTCTGTATCGAAAAGCCATCGTCTTTACCGATCCCTCTGTCACATCTAATGCCAATCCTCCTCTCCGAGACTCTCCTCTCCATCCCTCCATTTTGAGCCACAGCAGTCCGCAACCGTTCGTTTGAGAAGCGAGGCCCTCCCCTCCTCTTCGCAGGCCCCCGATTAATGAGTAATGACGCTGGTCTGTGCTCCGGTTAAGAGGCGGGCACCCTTTGACCTTTGCCACCTGTTAATGCCAGTGTGTCTGTCATTAAGACAGGAAGACTGGGGTTATTAATTCTCCACACCTCTCTGGAACAGAGAGCGTGGGGAAAGGGGGTGGGGGTGGATGGGAGAGGGCGAGGGGAGGAGGAGAAGAGAGTCGAACCACGCTAATGGAAAAAATGTGTTGTTTTACGCGTGCGCCCAAGTATTGAGGCCAAAGAAAGCGGAAAAATGGAAAGCTCAGATTTCCGGGCGGCGAAAGCCTCGTTTGATCTCTTTATCACTGTTGAAACCTCGAACAGTTAGAGAAAAAGAGGAAGAACAGAGAGTCAGAGAATGAAAAAGGAGAGGAGTCGAAAACCAGGAAGAGAGAGTGAAGACAGAGAGAGAGAGACAGAGACAGAGAGACAGAAAGAGAAAAAAGAGACAGAGACAGAAAGACAGAGCGAGAATGAAAGAGACAGAGAGAGAGAGAGAGAGACAGAAAGAGACAGAGACAGAGAGAGAGAGCGAGAATGAAAGAGACAGAGAGAGAGAAAGAAAGAGACAGAGAAAGAGACAGGCAGACAGACAGTGGCAAGCACAGCTGGCCGGGCCACACGGCAGCCCCCCCGGTGCACCAGCTGCAGACACTTGTGTAGAAACTATCCAGCAGGTGCCCAGGATTTCATGCTCCTTCCCTCCTCTAGCGGTGCGGCGCCGCCATGTGTTGAACCGTTACCACAGCGTGTTAACGCCGGCTGTTCCTCCAACCCTCTCCTGCGCCACGCCCGCCGGGACCGGAGGCCCTCGCCAACCTGCTGGGAGGGGCTGGGACTTGCTAACCCATCCTCCGACCATGGAGGTGTCACATGATCTCTCTCGCTCTCTAAATGATTTTATTTTTTTTGTCTTTAATGAATACATTTACATTGAGTTAATTAGCAGCCGCTCTTATCCAAAGCGACTTATCCAAGTACAGGGACGTTCCTGAGGCAAGTAGGGTGAAGTGCCTTGCCTAAGGACACAACATCATGTAGCCTCAGCTGGGAATCAAACTCGCAATCTTCAGATCACGAGCTCAACGCCTTAACCATTGAGCCACCTGACTCCCAGTAACTGGGTTTTGAATATGATGGCGTGTGCCTGTTGTTAGCTGGTTGATTTCCTCCGGTCTGCGTTGGATCGATTTAAAGACGAAGATATCCTCTTCGTTGACGTCCTTCGCCGCAACACACTTCTTTCGTCAGCTTTCGCCTCTCGTTCTCTGTCCGTCGCTAACTCGTTCCCTCCACCTCTCCTTCCCTCTAGCGAACGTTCTTGCTCTCTATCGCTCTTTCCAGCCCTTTCCGAAGAAAGTTCAAGGTTCAGGTCTCAATCATGTCTCTCTCCGCTCTGAGAGCTCGAGGAACATCTTTTATAAGGGAACAAGAATGTAAACATAGATAGTGACAGTCAGGCAGTAATGACGTTACAACAGTCTCAGAGAAAGAGATTCACAGCTCCAAACTAATGACCACTCTCTGACAAGAGATCATAATTGGAGCTCTCTTTCTCCTGACCCCAAACCTTTATTAACCCTGACACATAAGCACAATCTACTTCTTATTAATAGCAAGCTCACACTAGACACATACCAACCAGTATCCAATGACTAGTTCTATTGATTAGTGATTAATGTGAGCACACAGGAAATCCCAATTCCTTCCACACTCCCCCCACCACTCTCCTGCCCCTGTCCCCTCTTGTCAGCAGCTCTCTCTGGGATGCCAGCCCTCCCCTCAATCTGACAACTATCTAATCAGGCTCTTTGAAGCCATGGCTGGGGCATAAACACATAAAGGAAGTCTTTAGGACCTGTAATCACAGAGCGAGCTTTGCGCTGGGCCGGCCCGCTGCAGTCCTTTCCAGAACCAGACAACTGCAAACAATTAGTGGCAATTAGTGGCTCCAAGTCACCAGGCAGGGACGCCGCTTGTTTATAATTTCATCGAACAAAACGTCAAAACAGCAGAGCTTTGAGAGAAACAAGATGCGACGGGCGAGGTGAAATCCTAGCTTCCAGCCTCCTGCCTCGGAGTATTAGAGGGAGCTGGGGGTTTGAATCAGATGGCTCTGCAGGTTAAGGCGTTGGCCTCATGAGCGGAAGGTTGTGAGGGCGAATCTCGGCTGTGGCTATGTGATGTTGTGTCCTTGGGCAAGGCACTTCACCCTACTTGCCTCAGGGAGAATGTCCCTGTACTTACTGTAAGTCGCTCTGGATAAAAGTGTCTGCTAAACGACTCAATGTAAAGTACAAGCTGGGGCTGAGGTGAAGCAGCAGAGCGGCGTGCGATGGTGAGATGCAGGACGGAGGGAAACGAGAGAGGGACCGCAAGAGAGAATGCTGGAAATGTTTGATGATGAGTACAGATGTTCTGCGTTGACTAGATCTATACGGGGTTTAATCCTCTCTTCTGTCTCAGTTTCTCAGTCTCTCTTGCTTTTAGTCCATTGGTTCTTAACCTTGTTGGAGGAACTGAACCCCACCAGTTTCATATGGCACTTTCACCGAACCCTTCTTAATCGGTCATGTCATCACGAATCATACGAGTCGGATATGTGCCTTTACCTCCACCGAACCCCTGAGACTGACTCACCGAACCCCTGGGGTTCGATCGGACCTAGGTTAAGAACCGCTGTTTGAGTCCTTTAGCAGACGCTCTTACCCAAAGCGACTTACAGCAAGTACAGGGACATTCCCCCCTCTGCCTGAGGCAAGTAGGGTGAAGCGCCTTGCCTAAGTACACAACATCATGTTGGCACGGCCGGGATTCAAGCCCGCTAACTTCTGATTACCAGCCTGATTCCCTAACCGTTCAACCACTTGAGTTCAGGAGTCCTGTTGCAGGAGGTATGAGCAACGGTATTCTGGAACTTGAGTTTGCGGGGAGGGCGGTGGGATTAGTTCAACACTGCATGGATGGAGGAGGGTCGACTTGTTCTTCTTTTCAGATTCTCTGACCTCAAAGAGCAGGGTAGGGGGGTGTCCCTTGCCCCCTCGCTGCAGCCTTTAGCGCTGGGGCCTCCGCACGCTATCAGTCCGATAATCTCATCAGCAACGCCAAAATGTGATTACAAAGGCCATATTTATTTACATAATCATCCCGACGTTTGACCCTCTTGAACCACGAGGGCCCCAAAACTAGAACGCGTGCAATCGGATGCTCGTTCACCACACGCACGATAAAAAAAGGGATTTGCTACTTTATACACACGCACAGTCCACATGCTCTGATATCGACGCGAGAGTATACGTAAACAAAACACATATGTAAAACCCCCCCATACCCACAGACAAACACCCAGGCTGGGTTGGAAGCCCAGGTGGAGGCCAGAGAATGGAGGGCATTATTCTATTAGTCCTGCTGTTGGATATGAGCTCTAACCGGATTAGTTAAGGGGAGGGGGCTAGGTAGTGTGTGAAATGAGGTTAGTGCACATGGGCAGGGCAGGGCCAGCATAATGAGCCCCCCCCGTCCAGGGAGCTGAATTTGGACCCTGGCCAACCCTCGCTTTGCGATTCCTATTTATTATTTTTTTTCCCGCGTTATTTCCACCAAACGGATAAAAAGGTTGTCGTACTGCCATGGGAGACCCCGTGGACACTTTCCGCTTTGCCGTTCTCCGTGATTCATCGCAGCAGACATTCTGTCTTTCCTCTTCCTCTTCTCTCGCTTTCTTTCTTTCCCTCCTTTCCTTCTATTTATTTTTTGCCGGCGCGTCTTTCTTCGGAGTCGTCCTCGATCATCCTGCCCGGCATGCCTCGCATCGGAGCGCGAATCTTCACCACAGATAACGGCAGTAATTTCATTAATTATACACCAATATGCTTCTGGGAACCTCCAGAGGGATCTTACCCAACACTGGCATCTGGTCTGCACAAACACAGCTAGGGAGCGAGGGAGCGAGGGAGGGAGGAAAGCGGACAGGAAAGGAGGAGGGAGGAGAGAGCAAGGACAACTAACTACTGAACCGGGGCGCGATATGTAGGAAGCAGAGGTGGATGTTCTGAGGGTGTGGGTATTTTGCGAGGGGGGGGGTGTTGGCTGAAAACGATGTCATGTACAGTTTAGTTGGTAACTACGCGCTGTAGTTACGCTACAGCAGGGGGGCGGATCGCTTCACACATATGGGCCGCGCAAATAAAGACGCCCTTTGAACGTCAGCACTCTGTCAGGTTCATCCTATGCCATGAATTTCCTATTTAAAACACACACACACACACACACTGTTGAGGGTGATACTTTCAGAATGTCATACAGTGTGTTCCATAATCATGGAGGGTGGTGGGGGGTCATGAGGCTGAGTGTTTAGGGTGTCGGGCTGGTAATCTGAAGGTCCCTGGTTCAAACCCTGGCTGTGCCAACATGACGTTGCATGACGTCGAGTCCTCCGGCAAGGCACTACACCCTACTTGCCTCAGGGGAGGGTGAGGGGGTGGGGAATGTCCCTGTATTTGCTGTAAGTTGTTCTGGATAAGAGTCTGCTAAGTGGTGTAAATGTAAATGTAAAAATTCAAATGTGCATGAAGGCACCATCCCTTTTTCCAATGGCGGTCCATCCCATTTCAATCCATAGAGTGTGACCGCTGTTAATATTTCAGGTCCTGTGAGGTGAAACAGGTGATCCGGATGATACTTTGGGAGGAGTAACAACCAGCCAATCGAAGAAGACATCAGCCTGCCCCAATAAAACATAAAAACGTACTGAGTCAGACACCGCTGGTTAAACGTTGAACCTGCAATAAACGTGGACCGACAGTCCCATCATCTGACGTTTTACAGTGACACAAGATAAAAGCAAAATGATTAACCCGTTGAATCCCTAATTTTTTCCAGACATGATAATTTCCAAATTAGTAACCCTAGTAAGTCATTAGTAACCCTATTCATCATTAGTTGTATTAATTTTCAAGGAAAAGTAAGTGAAAAAGTAAGTGTTACGGCTGGTCACAATGCGATTAAACGGGTTCAACGGATGTGCGTTTTGAACCTGCGCCGTTTCGTCCATCAGTTAGACGACGATCGATCGTTTTTAGACGTCAGTGCAGAGGCTACCGACGCTGCTCGGTTCACGACTCGCGGTTAACCTTTCACCTGAGGTCCTCGCCGGGGTCCGGAGGCGTCCGAGCGACCTGCCTGCTTTCACAACGAAGCCTGCGGACTCCTTGAAGTGGCGGTGTTCGTGCGTGTGTGTGTAGCCACCTCTGCCAGACAAGTAATGGAGTGGGATGCGAGCAGCTGCTAGGCTAATCGCAACCTGGTAGCACTCAACCGCATCATTAACCCCTCCTTACACTGCCAAGCGCCACACACACACGTACCAACTTACACAAGCGTGAAGACACACACCCGCGCACCCACAAACCTGCATGCCACTGTACTGTACGATGCAACCGCTTACCGCAGTGCACAGAGCGGTAAGGGAGTCGCTGGTTCGAACTCCCTAGGCTGTGTCAACATGACGTTGCATCCTTGGGCAAGGCACTTCCACCTTACAGGGGAACGTCCCTGTACTTGCTGTAAGTTGCTCTGGATAAGAGCGTCTGGCTAAATGACTGAACATGAATGGACATGAAAAAAGCACAGGTGTGTCTGTGACTCAAAGATATACGGCACAGGAATAAATGATGAAAGACACATGCACAATGACGGGCCACTGTTTGGCCCTCTTCTGGGGCCCTTTCCCAGCGGGCTAGTTGCCTTGTGTGGCCCCAGTCGTGCGGAAGAGTTCCAAACTGCCTAATGATGCAACGTCGAGGCTACAGATGCGTCGAGCTAGCACTGTCACACCGGGAGTTTGTCCCTCTGCCTGTCAGCACAGCCGAGACTCCCACGCCACTCACCAACAACCACAGAGAGATAAGATAAGATAAGACAATCCTTTATTTGTCCCCCAGAGAAGAAATGGCAGTTTCCAACAGATGGGTACAGTATAGCACTCAGAGTAACAGGTATTATATAAAGTACAATAAGAAGCTATTAGCCCGCTACGTTTTAGGGTCTATCACGTTGCTATGCTCAGTGACCAATGCTCTTTTGTAATGCTCTCTCTTGCAAGTCGCTAAATAAATGAATGAATAAATGTCAATGTAAAAAGCGGTAGTCGCACTGTCCGATGCGAGCTAGCCTCGTTTTTCGAACTTGTGGGTTAAATTTTTTACGCTCAAGTGACCGACATTTAACCGAGAGCATCCGGTAATTTTCGAAATAAAATATTGTTATTAATTATCGTGTTACTTCGGCGGCCCGATAATAATCCCCATAATTATTTAGGGGGGCTGAAGAACATTTAGGGGGGGCTTCAGCCCCCCTAAAACAGGGCTAACGACGCCCATGTGTGGGAGAGAGTCAGTGTGTAGAGTTAAGTGAGATGGCTAGATGGCTGAGTCCAGTCCAGGCTCTGGTTCAGGTGAACACCCAGGTACTTATAGGACTCCACTCTCTCAATGTCCCTTCCCTGGATGTTTACCGGTGAGGGGGCAGACCTGTGTCTGCGGAAATCCACCACCATCTCCTTGGTCTTGCCCACGTTGATGAGGAGGTGCTTCGGCTGACACCAGTCCACAAAGTCCTACATCAGGATCAGGCCGACGATGGTGGAGTCCTCAGAGGGCATGACGGTCTGGTGGGGTGTGGCATTGACCAGGTGACAGCAGCCTGGGAGGGGTGATGGGTGAGCCGTTGAATCTGCTGACGTCAAGGGAAAGGAGAGAAAGAACGATTTGTCTCCAAGGTTACTTTATCATTTGTCAACGGAGTTCACCGTGAGAAATTCCGCGAGAAACGCCGTTCGGCGGCCCCGTCGACCGTACCCGGCAAAATTGCTTGATCGCACAGGCACACGCTCGCATACACACACCGACGCAAACACGCATCAGAGATACGCTCGCGAAACCGGGGCTGAGAGGAAACAACACTCAAAGTGCAAAAGCATGTCGCCTAACCGGAGGCTGTTTACCTCATCGACGGCAGGGTGCACAAGCCTCGTCTGTGATGAATAAAACAGAGACCTCGCTGGGGCAGACAGCTGGGCGTGTGTGTGTGAGGGGGAGTGTGGGGGGGGGCTTGGCTTGTTTGCGTGCCTGCCTGTCGAAACGCTACTTCGAGTGCATCTTTGTTTGCGTCTCGTTGTCTTGTCTCTGTCAGACGTGGCCGGCCTACGCTGAGCTCAACAAGAAGTCCGTCTGAAGCAAGTTTGGAGCCCTCTGCTAAAGTGTGTGTGTGTGGGGGGGGGGGGGGGGGGGGTGGGGGGAGAGGGTGTTTGAGACAATGGTTGTCGAATCCAAAATGACAATACCTCAGCTCTCAAAGACTTTGAAAGCCACCCAGATAGATAACAAAGCAGAGCACTTTAAAAAAAAACTGCAACGTGTTTACTATAATGTCGGGCTTAATACAATTTTCAGCTCTAATTCCAATTAAGTCACTTAGTCTCTTGTATGTACAATGATGCCTCACAGAGCAGGCCAGATGCAGTCCATCAGCTAAATGAAATATTAAAGTGGCCCAGGCTGTGTTATTAGCAGTACGTTGCACAGCCCCTGCTGTGTGTGTGTGTGTGTCAATGCTGCTGGGACACCTACACACAAACACACACACATACTCATACACTCTGGCCCCCTCCCAACACACACCAAAACACACTGGCCCCCTCCCCCCCCACACCCACCCACGCACACACAAACACAGAGAAACACACACACACTCTGCCCTCCCCCCCCCCCCACACACACACACAACACACACAGGTCTCCCCCCACCCACCCACCCACGCACGCACACACAAACAAAAACACACACATCCAACACACACATCCACACACTGGCCTTCTCCCCCCCCCAACCCCCTCTCACCCCCCCCCCCCCCCCCCCCCCTGCACACACACTCACAAACAAATGAGCACACACACTATTAAATGACCTATATTCGGCGCATATTCTCAGCAGAGATTACCAGGAGGGGAGAGAACAACATGAGCTGGGGGGGGGGGGGGAGTAAACAGCAGAGTGTGAATATGCAGGTGCATCCAGGCGTAGCGCTAATGCAACATTACTGTTATGATACCAAATAATTCATGATCCTGGATCGAGCGCGACTAAGAGCCAATTTAGAACAAATCACCAGATTTTTTACCTCATTCTCTCCGTCTGCCCGTTTTCGTCACATTTCCCCTTACGATGGAGAACGTGCATTATTCAGGAGGCCGGTGTACAAATGACAAGTAAAAAAGAGACCGATAGACCCCTTGGTTTCTCTCTCTCTCTCGCTCTTTTTCTCTCTCTCACTCTGTCTCTCTTTTCCTCCCTCTTCATCCCTTTCCCTCTCAGGATGGAACAGGGAATTATGGGTGATCTGGAATGCGTCTCCCTAGCCCCATGATCAAGGTCGTTAAACTTCACTTCTCCGACTCCGACAGTGGCTCGGAGCGCCCGATAAATATAGCCGCCTGTAGCATAAAAACTCCCTAAATATACGTCTACTTTTAGAGAAATAAATGGGTGTTGCTGCTGCACGGTGCAATCAAACATTCGTTCTGGCTAAATATTTTCATAAAAGAGCAAACAAACAGGGTGGGAGACAAAAGAGGCGGGGTCCCCACAGGGCGTCTGTGGCCTGGCGCCTGCAGAGGGAATGTTGGCCCGTTCACGGCGACCACGACCTCAGCCAGGCCACGCACACCAGGGCACGTCCGTGAAAAAATGTCATACAAAATGAAAACCTGACCCTACGCCCAGAGGCCAGCGCTAAACGATCTGTCACCCTGTAGAGGTGGGGAAATAACCCCAGAGAATCAGAGGAAAGGCTTCGAGCAGGAGGGTGGGTAGGGGGTGGGGGTGGGGTTTGGGGGTGGATAACAGAAGAGAATAAAACCTTTATGGGGACTAATTCTTCAGTAATGCAGTTTATCGTTTTACGACGGGTTCTTCTTAATTTCAAGGTCGACATGCACTATATATATGTTTTTGTATGCCTTAAACTACGGACAGAAAGAACAATTGGCCCAAAAGGACATATACAGTAAACGGGTAAGTAAACACACTTTAGTGAGTTTAGTGAGACCGGCAGACAGCGAGTTGCAGTAGTCCAGCTTTGAGAGGATGAGTGCTGGACTAGCACACGGGTCGGCAACCCTGGTCTAGGGAGCCACTGTCCTGAGGATTTTAGCTGTTTCCCTGCTCCAGCACACCTGATTCTAACGAAGGGTCGTTATCAAGCTCTGTGGAAGCCTCATAATTACCCTCCATTAGAATCAGGTGTGCTAAAGCAGGGAAACAGATACAATCTTCAAAAACTCTCTAGGACCAGGGTTGCCGACCCCTGGACTAGCAGCTGGGTGGAATGTTCAGACAGGTTTCTTCTGATTTTCCGGATGTTCCAGAGGGTGAATCTACACGGCCGGGAGACTGCAGCAATGCGGGCTGAGAGGGAGAGCTCGTCATCAAAGGCAACCCCGAGGTTCCTAGCAGCGGACGAAGGGGTGACCGTCGCAGATCCCAGTGGAGAGATCTTGGGAGATGAACGTTTTGGCCAAGATGATGAGAAGACATTTTAAACCTCCCAGTCATTTAGAAGTGATCCAATGAAACCGACCGCTGAATTGACCTCAGACGACATTTCCAGTCTCCTAGTCCACGGATCAGAGGGCTGGCAAACTAAGCTTTTTATGTGATCTAAAGTACAAAGACTATCACCCATGTAACAGCCTAACCGAGCCGTAATGCTGTGTGGCTTCTGCCGCAATTTAAAGGGGCATTCTTGACATTCCCGGCTCTTGTTCGCTCTCTTCCTGCATGTTTGGTGAAGTCATTTAGCATTAGAGCTGTAGTGAGTTGAGCAGTGAGGGCAGGCATTCTCGATCCCTGAGCCAACAGCTTAGGAGAGCTCAGCGGTCAAGGCATTGAGCTCACGGTCGTGAGGTTGTGAGTTCGATTCCAGGCTGCGGCTGCATGACGTTGCGTCCTGGGGCAAGGCACTTCATCCTACTTGCCTCAGGGAGAATGTCCCTGTTCTAGCCGTAAATTGTTCTGGATAAGGGCGTCTGCTAAATGATTAAATGTAAATGTAGTTTAGCAGACACTCTTCTCCAGAGCGACTTACGGCAAGTAGAGGGACATTCCCCCCTGAGGCAAGTAGGGTGAAGTGTCTTGCCCAAGGACACCACATCATGTTGGCACAGCCAGGGTTCAAATGGGGTAGCCTCTGATTTCCAGCCATGCTCCCTAACTAAATGCGTCACATGACTCCTTGCTGATAACACACACAAGCATACACACGCAGAAACACCCACACGCAGACAAACACACATACTCTATGCACTCATACCCCTGTTCTTCAGGCTCACCATCCCCCAGTATAAGCACCCCGGCTGGGCCTGGCAGAGAGCTTGGGGGCACTAGGCAGGGGTGTTGACAGAGACCTCCCAGCCCCCTTCTGGAGGACGGTTAGCTCAGCACTACTCCACCATCCTTCCATTCCCCCTGCTTGAACTGAGCTCCAACACACACATCAACACTCACGCTTAACGCTGTGCACAAAGGGATGCACCAAAAGCCTTCTGCTATCTCCTTTTGGCTCTGCTGAAAAAGTGTTTAAACTCATAGTGCCAGCAGGGGCCCTCGTGTCACTCAGACTCCACTGCCCTCTATTGGGAGGTGAGAGAATTGCATCTTGAGGTTGGATCATTTGCTCTGGTTGTGTCGAACATAACGCCTGCACACACACAGGAACACATGAATTCACACACTAATATTTGATATAAGTAGTACTTGATATTTTGTATTCTACTGTATCTTCTGTACTTTATATTTTAACCTGTTACTCTGCTGTACTGTACCCTGCTGTTGTTGTAGACAGCAGTTTCCCCTCTGGGGGACAAATAAAGGATTTCCTTATCTTACTAATACGCTAACCCTACATGCTATCTTTTGACAGAAATTCGTCAAGGCTAGGCTGTAATCATGGAAGGTGGACAGGGAAAAGAAGCCACAATCAAAAGGAAACTTCTCTTTGTAAATATGGTTCTCCTATAGCCTAAACACTGCATGCATGCGTACACACACACGTGTCCTTGCATGCACGAACACACACACACTCACACACACAAACACGTAATGTGAATGGTTAGTCATTGCTGGCCTACGTTTGTCTGATTTGAGCGTATTAACCAATAAAAGGCTGTCGGAGTCATGTAAACATACTGTAGAGTAAAGAGGGTGCGTTCAAGGTCACCTGAGCTCTCACAGATGTTCTGTCAGTAAGGCTTGAACAACATTTCTTTATCTAGATGCCCTTATGTGTGTGTGTGTGTGTGTGTGTGTCTGTGTATGTATGTGTCAAGGAGAGAGATTCATTAGACGTTTAGGGCAGCTACTTCACATGTAGTGGTACGATGGCACAATGCCTTGCCGCAAGAAGATTCTGAGTGTGATTTTTGATGAAGGTGGGCTATCTCCCGGAACTTTCTGTGAAAGGTTTGCCTTTCTCCCCATTGCGTCACATGTTGTTTCCATGTGGGGGGGTGGTGGGGGGTGGGGGGGAAACAACAATAAAAAACAAACCATTTGAAATGGGGTGAGCAGTGGAACTTGACTCCTGGTGGCCCTTCATATGACTGATCGCTGCTTCTGCCTTTCCTCAAAGGACAACAAGATGGGAAACAAGCAAAGAGGGAGTTCACCAGCACACAGCATGTTAATGTGTGCGTGTGTATATATGTGTGCGTGTGTTTATATGTGTGTGTATATGTGTGCGTGTGTGTATATGTGTATGGTGTTTGTGTGCGTATATGTGTGCGTGTGTGTATATGTGTGCGTGTCTGTATATGTGTGCGTGTGTGTATATGTGTGCGTGTGTGTATATGTGTGCGTGTGTGTATATGTGTATGGTGTTTGTGTGTGTATATGTGTGCGTGTGTGTATATGTGTGCGTGTGTGTATATGTGTGCGTGTGTGCGTGTTTGTCCGCTCACGGCCAACTTGTGTGTTCATTGCCACAATCAGTAAAGGTTTCTTCTTTTTCTTGAAGGATCCGAATCAGAATTCGTCATCGCCATGCAAGATGCAAAAACACGGAATTTACTACGGCAGGAAAGAGGAAACATATGGAACGGTTGTATGGATAAGATAAGATTAAACAAGATCATTCTTTATTCGTCCCTCGGTGGGGATATGGTTTCAACAGCAGCAGAGCACAGTAGAGCAGTATTGCACTCTGAGTAACAGGTTCAAATACACAAATTACCAAAGATCCAAGGAATCCTATCAAATATGAAGGATGTACAATGATCACAATAAAGTATTGTGAACATGGTATTGTAAAGTATCTTGAAAAGAACATGGAGTTTAATAGACCGTGCGATGATTCTGTATATCCTGATTGGTTTGCAGGGTTGAGCGGGGGTACCTTTTCGTAGTCCTTGCATCCATATGAAGAGGGAAAACAAGAGGGATCGTAACCACACGGTCACACAGTAGCGACCATTCAACCCAACCGCGCCTCTGCAAATTTGTATCCAAACCCCTCATTTCTGGTATTGTACTTTCTGAGGGAGCTCATTTTATTTTCCAAAAGGAATGTCCCGTCTAAAAACAGACTGCAGATGAAGGAGGGAAATCAGAGATTTGTAAAGTAATTGCATAGTTGGAGATGAACCACTCGGTTATGGTTTATGTCCCAGCCATCTCTGTGTCTCTCTAACTGTCTGACTGCGGAGCAGGACTGGACAAACAATTTTGACCCAAAAGAAATCGTTTTCAATATTCCAAATGAGCAGAATCTCATGGATATAAGGACATTCAAGTTATTTCTTTTCATCTAAATAAATATTCATTTAGCAGACACTTTTATCCAAAGCAACTTATAACAAGTACAGGGACATCACCCCTGAGGTAAATAGGGTGAAGTACAAAAACACAACATCACATAACCACACTCGGGAATTGAACTCATATACTTTAGATTATGATCACCTTAACCCGCTGAGCCATCTGATTCCATCAGCTTCTTTAAATCGAAGATCGCAGTTTGCGCTGAAACACTGTTGATGGCTATTCGCTGTACTGCTATGTACAGAGCGAGGTGGGGGCTCCGCATTTGAAAGGGAAAAGTTTGGAAATCTCTGAACATAACCAAGGACTGAAACACAAATATCATGTCAATATATGTCATTTTCTTTGGCTCAATCTTCGCAATTTCGCTGTCATCAGATAGTACCATTTGGGCAAACGCAGATCTTGAATGGCCAATCACAGAATGCCACCAGGAGACTTCTTTAAGATCAGATCTTAGGGTTAGGGAGTTGCGCAATTACACATCAGCTTGTCTCCTGGCCTTCCCAATCACTCTCTGTCTCTCTACATGTCAATTATCCTCCAGTGAATCCCTGTATTTAAGGCACGTGTCTCTCCTCTTTGTCTGGGCTGTGTAGAAGGCTTGAGAAGGTTCCGGAACCGCTCCGGAAGAAAGTCTGTAGAGCAAAGTAGACAAGAGGGTGTGCGTCTGTGTTGAGTTCATGTATGACTCCTGCATATCACAACAAAACTAAACACTTTGGGGTACAAACAACTGTTAGTGTGAAAGCAGTTTCAAAAAAACAAAGTATAAGCCATATAAAAACACAAAGCACGCCTTTGACAAACACTGCTTGTTATTGTTCATTATCCACATAAAACCAACCAATGGTTTCACATAAGCCAGACACTTAGGTGACAGTAATGAATGACTGTTTGTGTTTGTGTCTTGGTTTAATTAATCGGCCGGGTGGCCTGGTGTCCATTGCCAGTCACTGGAGACAGTCTGGCAGACTGAACTCCACCCTCGCAGACTGCACAGAGCCATAGATCAACTGGGTAAGAGCCTCTGGTCACCCTCTCCCACCCCCTTCACACAGACGCAAACACACATACAGACCTCCTCATGTTACCATTATTTAAACATCTGTCATTGAAGATAAACAGTAAGTCAAATTACTGTAGTCACTGTAGCGAAAGTGCAATTGAAAACATTGAAAAATGAAGGACGACTGACCATGGGAATAGAGGAGCAACAGCTGCCAGAAAAGAAATATCTGGAAGCATGTCGAACACCTTAACTTAAGAGAGATACAGTTTTGCAGCAGCGAGTGTGTTGTGATGCAAATTCAAAAACAACGTAGAATAGGTCACATTATGGTGACAGACGTTTACGGACTTGAGCATTAAAGTACAGCTACAGCAGAGGATTCATCTGGCATTCGTGATTGACGTTCTTCTCTTTTGTTTCCAGACATCTTCTTCTCTTTTTTTTCAGACAAAGTAAAATAGATCAAAAACTAAAACGGTCTTAGTGTGATTTCAATGGGAGGGCCGGTAGATTGCTGTAATTATCGAAGCACACTTTGCTTGTTTAGCACAGCCGGATTCCGCAGTCAAATTCAGAGACCAATTTACAAAGCGCCATGAACGAGCGATGGTACCTCCAGTGGAGAGGCCCCACGCTAGACAGACAATAGGGAGATGAGGGGTTAAAATAATGAGTACTGAACCAGAGAGGAGGAATCATTATAGGCCCCCTCTCATGAGCCTTTTAGCAGGGAGGAAGAACAGTACTTTAAGTGCTACATGAACAATTGTGTGTGTGTGTGTTTGTGTGTGTGCGTGTGTGTGTGTGTGTGTGTTTGTATGTGTAATGCGAGGAAAGGGGGAGATTATAGGTTAGGGTTGAAGATGGAAGATATGGAAAGAAAGTGTTAAAATTGTGATTATGAAAAGAGCATACGAAAAGTGATCAAATATCATTGAAGAAATTGTAAAACATAAAACTGCTTTTCTCTGACACACTTGGGTGAAAACCAGTGCTCATTGCAAGTGATCCACATCATTATGCAAATAGGAATACAGGTTACATAAAACATCAGCCATCTGGTGCATCACTGCCTAAACTGGTCTAAATGTCCACAATAGTTTTGAGTTTGGAACTCAAACTTTTTTCCATCAGTCAACCCCCTTCTGAGGCGTTAATACATGACAGGTAATAGCAGAGGTGAATGTGCTGCTTGAATCACTGTTGGAAACACTTGCGTGCCGAGAGAGAGAATAATAAGATGCAATTTAAAGGATTTATAGTGATCTGTCTTCAATCAGAGAGAAATTATAGCTCTGAGAGGTCTATAATCTAAGTCAAAGTGCCTCTTTAAGGATCCTGATTTGAGAGCGATGACTCGTGGAGGAGGAGACATATCTGAGCTTTATTAACAAAGTGCTCTGACGGAAACACCTCATCGTACCCCGTCGCTAATGAGACAGCCTACCTGTGCGGCTAAACGTCCACCCAGCCAACTCCATTCCAGCCGGCCTCGCACCAGATAAACTGGCCCTAACGAACATGCGATGGGGGAGATCTTACAATAAATCAGCGTAGATTGCTGTTAAAGTTAAAGGCCCCTGTTCAGCCATTTTCACAGTGGTTAATATTTCATAATAAAGGGCAGGGAGACGAAGAATAGTAAGAACGAGAACCTTTTCCTCAGACAAAAGAGCAAACAGCAAGTGGGACCAGGGGTAATAATTGTGTTTTACCATCAGGTGGGCTCAAGTCACTTGTGTTTCAAAATGTCATTTGTCATCGCTGTCTACAAGAACACCGTCACTCTTTCACGCTAGTTTTTTTTAACATGGCAAAACAATGGAAGTGAATGAACAACCCTGTCCCTCACAAGGCCAAAGGGTTGCGCCTTTGTACGTACACGTTGTCCCCCCTCGCAGATCACATTGCACAGACAAGATGACCAGTCTTACCTCTTTATTTATTTTTTAATTGCTCCTCCCATGGTTTCTTCAATTTTTTCTCCCTATAGTGAGTTTTTCTGGGAGTTTTTCCTTGTCTTCTTTGAGGGTTTAGGTTGGTTGAGGGGCAGTTCTATGGGCGTATGTATAACTTTTATTTTATTTGATCTTCACCCTGTGGTCAGCGGGTCGCGAACCTGGGTCTTCCAGCGTGGGGGTCGGACGCTCTAGCGAGGAGGCAGAAGGCCGCAACCTCTAGCGTCAGTCGCTAGAGCATCTTTTGAGATCAGAGGAGAGAGGTTTTTCTCTGACTAGTAGCTGGCCTCTTTTACACACAGACCTTTGCTAAACAGAATTCAATTTCAAAGCTGTTTTGTGTGTAGATAGTCCCATTCATTCATATATTATCTACCGCTTTTTCCCCGTTAGGGGTCACGGGTGACTGGAGCCTATCCCAGTTACTTTTGGCCTTAGGCGGGGTACACCTTTTTAGGGAGTCAGATGGCTCAGAGGGCCATGTTATGTTGGCCTCATAAGCAGATAACAGCACACTGATAACCCCACATACCATCCAACGCCTTCGCCAGCTTGTTGTTGTTATATTTGTTACACACACACACACATAGATTTGTTACTGTATGCTTATCTGCTATCTCTCCTCTCCTCATGTTATCCTAAATTTCAGAAGTCAGTGGCGGTGCGTTAATATGCTGCGGCTCTGTATCTGCAATTTCGTTGTACCTGTACTTGTACCTGTATAATGACAAATAAAATGTATCTCATCTCATCTCAGAAGGTTGTGAGTTTGAATCCCGGCTGTGGCTATGTGATGTTGTGTCCTTGGGCAAGACACTACACCCTACTTGCCTCAGAGATAATGTCTCTGTATTATTTTTTATTATTATTGGATGCATCTGTTGCAACGTTGCTGAACAGCGGACAGCAACGAGGGAATGCAGAAATATCGCCACCGTGTGGGTATTATTAAACATTGCATAGAAAACGACGCCAGCGACCGTCCTACTTTTATTCTCGACTAAAATACTTTTCTCTTGTAACGTCTAGTTTAGTTTTGATTTAGAAATTCAACACGTTTTTCACAAAGGCGCCCATGCCATGTCTGTTCATGGAAGACAGTGAGGCCGTACCGGCCTCCTAAATGTAATACTAATAAACAATGAATAAATAAATAAATAACAAAGGTAAATCATATTAATTATAAATCATAATAATATTAATATGAAAAGTTACCATTTATGGCAGTAATGGCTGATCGTGAAGAGCCACTCTGACAGGAAAGGTTTTTTCCCGCCTTCAGTCATAATTGGAAGGTGCCATTTTTTCATTTTTAGGGCGTACTCTACCACGTTTGAAAATTAAATGAATATATTTTGGGGGGTTTATGACGGCAACTGTTAATATGAAGGTAATATGAAATAGCAGTTTACAAAAGTACACACACTTAACATTATGCTGTTTGGAAAATGATATTTTGAGCGTTTTCGCCGCCATTATGTTCGCCAAGGAAACTGTGAGGGAGCTGAGTTCAACTGATCAAACCACCAGGGCGATGAAACACTAGACAGGGGGGAGCACATTAGACCGCTTTCAAACTAGAGGTTCGGTTTTATATCATTAGCCTCTACCTACTTATATTAAAACTTAATTATTTACTAAGTCGCATTTATAAAGACTAATCAAGCCTTGGCTTCAGCGATGGCGAGCGAGGTAGCCGTAAGTGATCTCATCCATTTCACTGATTCAGATCTTAGTCTATGACTATCTAACTATCTAATATCTAATTTGACTTAAGCAAATTAAAGTTCATCTGTTGATTTTGTTTTTATGAACAATCAGACTGGTTGTTAATATATTGATTCATAGTAAAGTAGCGTGGCTGGTTAAAGCATACAGAGGGTTAGCTAACTGACAAGATACTTAGTGAAGGAGCTAAACTAGATGTTAACTTTCTGGCCATTTGTAATGTGCAACTACTATCACAATGATGTTAACCAATTTCCTTAGGTTTACTTTAACTTATTATCTATGTTAATTCATAGTTAATGAAGTAATCTTACTATTAAATCCTGTGACACAACGTTCTCCTACTAGTATCTTAAAAAAAAAAAAAACATTATAGCAGGTGTGCGTTTGATGTCCTGTAGCGTGACATTGCTAGACCAAAACATGAACTGGCTGATGTGTCTGGTTCCCAATAAATAATCAAATCCGAAAGAAAAAAGAAGTTATACAATGGCGAGAAAAAGTATGTGAACATTTTGGGATTTCTGCATAGATTGGCCATAAAATGTGTTCCGATTTGAATGTAAGTCACAACAATACAATCGTACATTCTCCTAAAGTAATACTCCACGAGTGTTTTGATTGTTGGGCACAAGATTTTTACATTCACATCACAGGGTGGAAAAAGTATGTAACCTTAACATTTAGTAGCTGGTTGACCCTCCTTTTGCAGCAATAACCTCAACCAAACGTTTTCTGTAGCTGCAGATCAGACCTGCACAACGGCCAGGAGGAATTTTGGACCATTCCTCTTTACAGAATTGTTTCAGTTCGGCAATATTGTTTGGTTGTCTGGTGTGTATGGCTGTCTTGAGGTCATGCCACAGCATCTCAATAGGGTTGAGGTCCGGACTCTGACTTGGCCACTCCAGAACACGCATTTTCTTCTGTTTGAACCATTCTGTTGTTGAATTACTTGTATGTTTGGGGTCGTTGTCTTGTTGCATCACCCATCTTCGTTTGAGCTTCAGTTGGTGAACCGATGGTCTTCCTGCAAAATGTCTTGGTACATTTTGGAATTCATTTTTCCATTGATAACAGCAATCTGTCCAGGCCCTGAAGCTGCAAAACAGCCCCAAACCATGATGCTCCCTCCACCATATTTCACAGTTGGGATGATGTTCTGATCCTGGTGTGCTGTGCCACTTCTCCTCCACACATAGCGTTGTGTGTTCCTGCCAAATAACTACATTTTTGTTTCATCGGTCCAAAGAATGTTATCCCCGAACTGCTGTGGAACATCAAGGTGGTCTTTTGCAAACTTCAGACGTGCAGCAATGTTCTTTTTTTTCAGTAGAGGTTTCCTCCGTGGTGTCCTCCCATGAAACCCATTCTTGTTCAGACATTTACGTATTGTGGAGGTATGAACAGAAATGTTTGCATGCGCCAGAGAAGTTTGTAAGGCTTTGGCTGGTGCTCGAGGATTCCTTCTCACCTCACTGACCATTTTGCGCTGTGCTCTTGCAGTCATCTTTGCAGGACGACCAGGCCTGGGGAGAGTGGCAACTGTCTTGAACTTCCTCCATTTGTAGATTATTTGTCTAACTGTTGAGACATGGACATCAAGGCTTTTAGAGATACTTTTGTATCCCCTTCCAGCCTTATGTAGCTCAACAATTCTTGCTCGCAGGTCTTCAGAAAGCTCTTTGGTGCGGGGCATGGTTCCCATCAGACAATGCTTCTTCTGAACAGCTATTTCAAAACTAGTGTGAGTTTTTAAAGGGCAGGACAGCTTGAATCAACTCCTGCAAATTTGTCACACTAATTGAACTCCATATTGGATGACACCTGACTCAAATTAGCTCTTGTAGAAGTCATTGACCTAGGGGTTCACATACTTTTTCCACCCTGTGATGTGAATGTTAACATCTTGTGCCCAATAAACAAAGATCGAAACATTTCTTTTGTGGAGTATTACTTCAGGAGAATGTACGATTGTATTGTTGTGATTTACATTAAAATCAGAACAAATTTCATGGTCAATTTATGCAGAAATCCAAGAAATCCCAAAGGGTTCAAATTTTTTCTCACCACTGTATTTCAACATGTACAGTCGGCAAAATAAAAGCATTCTAAATCCATTCCTGATTAACCATTCACAATTAACTCAATTAGTTCATTTTCATTTCCTAAAGTCTTGTCACAGAGATCAGCAACTGGACTTAATAAATCATTTGACAATAATATCAGCAAAGAGAGAAGTTTTCTTCAAAAGATGTGTTCCTTTCAAGTGAAAATAACAAATTTAAGTGCTCCAACACATGTTGGTTTTAATAGATTTGTCTGCGTGTCATGGTAGAGATGTTCCATTTTCCCCTATGACCGCAGTCTGTTTAAACCCATCACTCAGACACAGACCAGCACTCCATCTCCATCCCCTGATCCTGAATCTGCTGAAACAAGCAGCACAGCCAAGTCTCCCCACGCCCCGCGCTTTGGAACCATCATCCCTAATCGAATCTTCGTAGGAGGCATCGACTTCAAGGTGAGTTCGCATCTTGTTTGGTATCTTTATGAATCAGGAGTCAGATGGCTCAGCGGGTTAAGGTGTTGGCCTCATGAGCTGAAGGTTGTGAGTTTGAATCCCGGCTGTGGCTATGTGATGCTGTGTCCTTGGGCAAGGCACTTCACCCTACTTGCCTCAGTGGGAATGTCCCTGTACTTACTGTAAATTGCTTTGGTTCAAAGTGTCTGCTAAATGAGTATTTATATTTACCGTAATTTTTGCACTATAGGGCGCACTGGATTATAAGGCGCAGTGTCAATGAATGGTCTATTTTGAATATCAGTCGTCAGATCAATCAGTCGAATAATATTATGGTGACGCACAGTATGTATTACTCCGCGACACTCCTGGTTATGGTAGCCGTAATGCTGCAAGCGGTGCGGCTTTGTAGTTTACCAAAGTCGTACTAAAACATTTTTATTTTGTGCTTTGGACCACACAAAAATCGCTTAGAGGTCAGTTAACAAAATAATTAATCCATATATAAGGCGCTTCGGATTATAAAGCGCAGTGTCGTTTTTTGAGAAAAATAAAGGCTTTTAAGTGCGCCTTATAGTCCGAAAAATACGGTAATCTACTCATCCACTTATTTTTTCCATTGATGCTACAATGATGCGTGTGTGCACGTGTGTGTGTGTGTGTGCGTGTGTAGACTAATGAGAATGATCTGAGGAGGTTCTTCTCCCAACATGGAGCGGTTGAAGAGGTGAAGATTGTGACCGACCGGGCTGGAATATCAAAAGGGTGAGGTGGATCCGAATTAGAAGTTTCCACTGATGACAAAATACGTCATTGAATCGTTGTTTGTCCAAATGGCTGGATGATGAGGTTCATTTTGTGATTTTGGTTTGCGCTCAACTGCGGTCAAAATTGTTCGACAGTAAAGTAGGCCCAAGGGCTGGTTATTTCCATCTATTTAAGGACAGGGATAATTCATTAAAGAGCTCATGCCTGAAATTCAAGACGTTGGTTCAAATCTCCTCAAATTCAGATTCAGAATACTTTATTAATCTCCGAGGGGAAACTCCGTAGCAGCAATGGCACACAGTCTCATCAAAGCACACAGGGGTAAGGGTGTGATGTAAAAGAGTAGAAGAGTGCACGCAGGGATAAAGGAATGGGGGTAAAATAAGTAAGTAAATGCACACAAGGGGTAAAGACTGGGATCAAAATAGAGTGCTGGGATACAATATATACGGATCTTGAGATAAAAATTGCCAGGAGATAAATAGTTGGGAGATACAACCCTATTGACTTGGGGACATACATACTACTACTAGGGGTTGTAATGTGTAATAAATGTACCATAACACGATTTGCGCCCATCCCACAGATACGGGTTTGTAACATTTGAGACGCAGGACGATGCACAGAAAGTCCTTCATGAAGTAAGTATGGACTGTCAGATAGTTCACTTTTTCTGTCTGAAGAGTCAGCAGTTCAGCTGTGCCTAAATCGGATGCTAATGTTCCTCAGGCAGATCGCTTCAGCTTCGGAGACAAGAGGCTCAACATTAGCCAGGCCATCCGAAAGCAACAAGTGGTGCTGCACTGTAAGTGAGAGGAACAAACTTGTTCTATGTTTTACTCACTGCATGCGTAGAATCATGTCGCATTTGTAAGTATTTCATTCTCAAATACTGCGGAATATTGGCATGTGGTGTTTTTTGTTGTTGTTGTAAAGCTCTCTTGTTTTGAAGTCGATTTGGATAAAAGTGAAAATGAACAAATGTAAATGGTATAGGGTGGAGGTAAATGAATGTTAATGGTAATGGTATAAGGGTGGAGGGGAGGATTGGTACAAGCTAGCAGATGATGACGGATGGTTTCCTCTGCTCTCTGCTCAGCCAACAGTTTCTCTGTGTCCAGCCCCAACCCTGCCGTGGCTGTGCCTGCTCAGTATGGAGCCATGTACCTCACCACTCCCACAGGCTACCCCTACACCTACCACAACGGAGTGGCTTACTTCCACAGCCCAGATATAAAGCCTGTGTCTTCACACTGGCATGTAAGTCATAGTCTGTATGTATATGTGTATGTGTACTACGACAGTTTTATCCAGAGCAACTTACAGCAAGTACAGGGACATTCTCCCTGAGGCAAGTAGGGTGAAGTGCCTTGCCTGAGGACATAACGTCACATAGTCACAGTTGGGAATCAAACTCACAACCTTCCGATCGTGATTAGATACGATTATATTCAACTTTAATGTCATTACACCTGCACGAGTACAGGGTAACGAAATGAAGTTAGCATCCAACCAGAAGTGCAAAACAGGTAGCATAAGCGGAATATACAGAGTATGTACAGGGTATTAGCAGGAAGTACAAATATACAGCTGTACTGTACAAACTTTTACAGTATTTTTACAGTATTTACAGTGTTGTGTGTATATATAGATAGTGCAAAAAGGTACTGTGCAAAATGGAAAAGATAGTGGAAAATGGTAAAGATGGTGCAAAATGAGCCCAACACCTTAACCGCTACGCCATCTGACTCCCTGTATTAGATTAGATTAGATGAACCTTTATTTGTCCTCCAGGGGGTGGAAATTGCAGTTCACAACAGCAGCAGGGTAAAGTATAGCACACAGAGTTGCAGGGTAATATACATTAATGACAATAACATCACAATAGCAATAGGCGGGCACGATAAAGTCTGATAAAATAAGTACGTTGAGTAGACATATAGACAGTTATTGCACTTGAGGAGAATTACAGAATTACAGTATTTCAAAAGAAATAACTAAGTTAAGTCGACATGTAGGCAGTTATTGCACTTGAGGAGTTACAGAATTACAGTATTTTGCAAAAGGTATGATAAAAAAGTAAGTTAGGTAGACATATATTAAGTTATGGATTCAACATCCACTTCCACTGCTATGCCGACGACACCCAGCTCTACCTCACCACTAAGCCTTCATCCTCTCTCCCGCCCACCTCCCTCACTGAATGCATCTCCGAAATAAAGACCTGGTTCACCCAAAACTTCCTTAAACTAAACAGCAACAAAACAGAGGTTCTCCTCATTGGCACAAAATCCACTCTATCCAAAACCGACAGCTTTTCACTCAATATCGACAGTTCCTCCGTTTCACCCTCCCCCCAGGTTAAGAGTCTAGGTGTCATCCTTGACAGTTCACTATCTTTTCATTCCCATATCAATAGCATTACCCGGTCTGCATACTTCCATCTACGAAACATCAACCGCCTCCGCCCCTCCCTCACCCCCCACACCACCGCCATCCTTGTCCACAGCCTTATCACCTCCCGTCTGGATTACTGTAACTCTTTACTTTTTGGCCTTTCTCACAAATCACTCCATAAACTTCAACTGGTCCAGAACTCAGCTGCCCGCATCATAACAAGAACCCCTTCTAACGACCACATCACCCCTGTCCTTCAGCAGCTCCACTGGCTCCCGGTTCATTTCCGTATCCAATACAAAGTCCTCTTGGTAACATTTAAGGCCATTCACAATCTTGCCCCCCCATATCTGTCAGACCTCCTCCATGTTCCTGCTCCCTCCCGCTCCCTCAGATCCTCCTCATTCATACACCTATCTGTCCCCTCCGCCCGGCTCACCACCATGGGGAGCAGAGCATTCAGCCGCTCCGCCCCCCGCCTCTGGAACTCACTCCCACCCCAACTCAGAAACATTGAATCACTCCCCGACTTCAAATCACTACTCAAAACACACCTTTTTAAAATGGCCTATTCCCTCTGATGCCACTTGCCCTGTCTCATCCCTTAATCCAATTTTAATTGTGTTTATTTTGTGTGTTTTTATTTATCTCTATTCTTGTATGTTGATATTGGTGTTCATTGTTGATGTGTTCTTTTGCCTCATTTTGTACGGTGTCCTTGAGTGTCTAGAAAGGCTCCATCCAAATAAAATGTATTATTATTATTATTAAATATTGCACTTAGTACAGAATATGAATATAACACGAGTATTGCACATGAGTGAGGTAAGTAATACAAGTTTTTTTTTAAGTAAATACAATAAAACTATGTTTTGTATGTGAGGGTCTTTAGAATTGCATTTTTTTGTGATCTCTGTAGTCTCACTCCCGGTCAGTGTCTGGCTCTCCTGTGATGCTGACCCACCCACCTCAACCAGTCTACCAGCAGCCTACCACAGCCTACCATCATTACCAGGTTTGACCAGACATTTACATTACATTTACATGAATTCATTTAGCAGATACTTTTATCCAAAGCGACTTACAAGAGAGAGCTTTACAAAAGAGCATTGGTCACTGAGCATAGCAACGTGATAGACCCCAAACATAGCAGGCTTATAGATTTTGAAACATACACTACCGTTCAAAAGTTTGGGGTCACCCAAACAATTTTGTGTTTTCCATGAAAAGTCACACTTATTCACTACCATATGTTGTGAAATGAATAGAAAATAGAGTCAAGACATTGACAAGGTTAGAAATAATGATTTGTATTTGAAATAACAGGGGTGCACGGTGGCAGAGCGGTTAGTGCTCTCGCCTCCCAATAAGGAGATCATGAGTTCGAATCTCGGGCCCGACCATGATCTCTCTGGGTGGAGTCTGCATGTCCTCCCCGTGTTACCGTGGGTTCTCTCCGGGCACTCCGGCTTCCTCCCACCGTCCAAAGACATGCATGTGGTAGGTTAATTGGGCATTGTGGAAAAAATTGTCCCTAGTGTATGACTGTGCGAGTGAATGGTTGTCTCTATGTTGTCGGTCAATGTTTGTGTGATAGCCCTGCGACTAGCTGGCCCCAGTCCAGGGTGTACCCTGCCTACGGCCCGAAAGTAACTGGGATAGGCTCCAGTCACCCGTGACCCCTAACGGGAATAAGCGGAAGAAAATGAATGAATGAATTTGAAATAAGATTTTTTTTACATCAAACTTTGCTTTCGTCAAAGAATCCTCCATTTGCAGCAATTACAGCATTGCAGACCTTTGGCATTCTAGCTGTTAATTTGTTGAGGTAATCTGGAGAAATTGCACCCCACGCTTCCAGAAGCAGCTCCCACAAGTTGGATTGGTTGGATGGGCACTTCTTGCGTACCATACGGTCAAGCTGCTCCCACAACAGCTCAATGGGGTTCATATCTGGTGACTGCGCTGGCCACTCCATTACCGATAGAATACCAGCTGCCTGCTTCTGCTCTAAATAGTTCTTGCACAATTTGGAGGTGTGTTTAGGGTCATTGTCCTGTTGTAGGATGAAATTGGCTCCAATCATGCGCTGTCCACTGGGTATGGCATGGCGTTGCAAAATGGAGTGATAGCCTTCCTTATTCAGAATCCCTTTTACCCTGTACAAATCTCCCACCTTACCAGCACCAAAGCAACCCCAGACCATCACATTACCTCCGCCATGCTTAACAGATGGCGTCAGGCATTCTTCCAGCATCTTTTCATTTGTTCTGCGTCTCACAAACTCCTTCTTTGTGATCCAAACACCTCAAACTTGGATTCATCCGTCCACAACACTTTTTTCCAGTCTTCCTCTGTCCAATGTCTGTGTTCTTTTGCCCATCTTAATCTTTTTCTTTTATTGGCCAGTCTCAGATATGGCTTTTTCTTTGCCACTCTGCCCTGAAGCCCAGAATCCCGCAGCCGCCTCTTCACTGTAGATGTTGACACTGGTGTTTTGCGGGTACTATTTAATGAAGATGCCAGTTGGGGACCTGTGAGGCGTTTGTTTCTCAAACTAGAGACTCTAATGTACTTATCTTCTTGTTTAGTTGTGCAACGCGGCCTCCCACTTCTTTTTCTACTTTGGTTAGAGCCTGTTTGTGCTGTCCTCTGAAGGGAGTAGTACACACCGTTGTAGGAAATCTTCAATTTCTTAGCAATTTCTCGCATGGAATAGCCTTCATTTCTAAGAACAAGAATAGACTGTCGAGTTTGAAAGTTCTCTTTTTCTGGCCATTTTGAGCGTTTAATTGACCCCACAAATGTGATGCTCCAGAAACTCAATCTGCTCAAAGGAAGGTCAGTTTTGTAGCTTCTGTAAGGAGCTAAACTGTTTTCAGATGTGTGAACATGATTGCACAAGGGTTTTCTAATCATCAATTAGCCTTCTGAGCCAATGAGCAAACACATTGTACCATTAGAACACTGGAGTGATAGTTGCAGGAAATGGGCCTCTATACACCTACGTAGATATTGCACCAAAAACCAGACATTTGCAGCTAGAATAGTCATTTACCACATTAGCAATGTATAGAGTGTATTTCTTTAAAGTTAAGACTAGTTTAAAGTTATCTTCATTGAAAAGTACAGTGCTTTTCCTTAAAAAATAAGGACATTTCAATGTGACCCTAAACTTTTGAACGGTAGTGTACATCGAGAGAACCAATAAGTGCCAAGGGAAGAGCTATAAGAACTTTTAGCTGAACAAATTAGTTTAAGGTGAATCACCACAGCCCCCGAGAGAACTCAGAATGCAAATCCGTCCTTTTTCGCAAGTTACACAGAACACAGAATTGACTGTGACAGGATGGCGCAAACGAATAACATAAACAGGTCTTAAATAAAGAATAAAAAATTAAAAGTAGGCAATAGCTGTACACAGATTGGGGTATATAAAAACTATAAAGAGTGTAAAAGTATAGAGCAGGGGTGGCCAACCCTGGTCCTCGAGAGCAACAGTCCTGAAGGTTTTAGATGTTTCCATGCTCCAGCACATCTGATTCTAATTATACAGTAAAGCTTCCACAGAACTTGATAACGACCATTCATTAGAATCAGGTGTGCTGGAGCAGGGAAACATTTAAAACCTTCAGGACTATGGATCCCGAGGACCAGGGTTGGCCACCCCTGGTATAGAGTATATCGGTGAGAATGGATACATACTGTGGGGGTGGTACACAGTACACTAAACTGTAGTGCAATATCTATTTTATTCGCTATGCAGGATATACAAACACAGAATTTACTTTGGCAGAAAAGTGCAAGTATAGAACAGATATGTAACAGAATAATAAGGGTAAAACTGAATAAAAAAATATAATGTAAAATACAAGTTAGATACAAATAAGATAAAACAAATCTACGGCTATCGTTGTGACCACACACAGCCTACCTACTTTGTGGTACTGAACCTTGTGTCCATGTCTGTGTTCGACACCAGGCCCCCAACCAGTGTGTGCCTCCCGGCCACCTGCAGTGGAATGCCCCTCAGGTAAACCATGAATGGATAGCAGCACGGACATTGAAGGTAGACTTCCAGTTCAGGATCCAGTTCTGTAAAATCCTATGTGTTTCAGTCTGCGGTTCCTGTGATGTATATGCAGCCGTCCGAGCTCCTCTACCAGCCCGTAGAGCCGCCTTCAGACGGGGGCTGTGTCCAGGCTTCCCTGCCCCTCCTGGAGACCACCATTCCAGAGGTAGGCATCTGCTGCGAGTTCACCTGCTGAGCCCCAAAACCACACTGTTGACACAGAACTTGCGTTTAGTAGGGGGAGTCAGGTGGCATGATCGGAAGGTTGTGAGTTCAAATCTTGGCTGAATCTGTGTGATGTTGTGTCCTTGGGCAAGTCACTTCACCCTACTTGTAAGTTGCTTTGGATAAAAATGTCTGGTAAATGCTTAAATGTAAATGTAGTAGTTTCACGTGGCCTGCTTAACCTATAGATGCACAAGTTAAAACTATTTCCAACAGCGCAAGTTATTTTTCCGATACCATAGCTAGCTAGTTTTTGTTACTTTCCAGGCATTTTGAAGCCTTACTAAAACGTCTGTCGCCAAGTTTTTATTCTGTTGGAAAATATTCAATTGGATTGTTCAAAATCGCGTATGTGCGACGCTACTCTCTTAAGATGTTAAGAAGGTTTGTGTTTGAATCAGTTCATGGATCCCATGGTCCAGCCCTCCTACCATCAGATGCACACAGCCCTGGGCGACTGGCCCCCATCGGCATGCAGTAGGACCCTGGAAAGGTACGACCGAGGGTCAGTCAGACAGCTTAGCGGGTTATGGTGTTGGCCTCATGAGCGGAAGGTTATGAGTTTGAACCCCGGCTGTGGCTATGTGATGTAGTGTCCTTGGGCAAGGCACTTCACCCCACTTGCCTCAGGGGGAATGTCCCTGTACTTACTGTAAGTTGCTTTGGATAATGCTTCATTACTGTCCAAAGCGACTTACAATTGTATTATTTTAAGCCTACTAAATGAATATTTATTATGATCTTGTATTTGAATAAGTAAAATCGTTACATCCAGATGCCTAACTAAGGCGTTCCTCCGCCAGGAGCAGAAGTTCCACGTCTTGCGGGGGGGGCCCTGGTGTCAGCCTGAAGCCGAGGTACGGCCGCAGTCCGCACTACACCTACCTGCACAAGGACCACACCCCCCAGCCGGTCTCTGAGCCTCTCATGTAGACTCTGCACCCACACCTCTGATAGGGTCTCCTCGGGGAGGGGGGGGACCGACCACAGGCAGCCTCTGTTTCCACTCACCAGCCTCCTCTATCCATCCTGCCTCCAGCGATCACAACCCTGCCCCTCACCTCCACACGATATTACTGGTATTCCAAAAAACACGTAAATACTCTTGTAAAGACACTTGTTTAATACTTACTTAGCCGTACTATACTCTGCCCATTATGCTGACTATCAATGAAGCAGAAACGTTGTGGACCTTTGCGTCTGATGCCAGAACATTCTTTCCAACTGCCAAACACCTCAGCCTTGGACTGTTCTGTGGCCTAACTGAAATTCACCAGGTGCCAAGTCATCATCTTTGATCTCAGGTTAAGCGTTCCTTGCAGGGAATATGGTTTTATTGTTGTTTCTGCTCTCTTTGTAATCTTAATCTCTGAAGACATTCGCGTCAGTGTCTGATCTCTCCTCTCACGCAAGTATACAAATTAATACAGGACTACGTTGATTTCTCTCAGAACTAATGGTAATCTGAGTATGTACTGAGCACCTTCAATAATCTTGGGTCAGGAACTGGTTTACAGTTGGTAGAACACTTCCTCACTAGAAATTCCCCCTTTAAATTTGTTTTCCTCTTCAAATTAATGACTTAATTTTGGCAGTTGTCAGCCATCAGCAGTGATGACGTACTATTATCTTTTTTAGTGCATAACAGTATGCACTGCCCCCTATCTTAAGAGCTCTGGCCTCTTAAATAGTTTTAGTAATGGTGTTTGGTCATCAAAGAGCTCGGAATTGAACTAATGTGAAATGAACATCTTTAACTTTTATGGTTTAATTATAAGGATAGATTGCGTCACACGGTAGTCTAAATAAGACCCGAGCCTTTTCTAAAAAGACATTTGCTAATCTTGAAAAGCAGAAAGCATGAAGGTCAAAGGTAGCATTGGGTATTTATATTGCAGCTATCTTAAATAATTCTAAATGACCAACATTAATATATATAGACAGCATATCTGGGAAATTATTTTGCTTTATATTTGACAGGTTTAACCCTTAGTTACTAAAATTAGTACTTAATTGCTTTATGTGAAAGTATTTAAGTAGTTGTGGTCATTCTTTCAATTACTTTGCTCCCCAAGAGGTTTTGATTAATCGTCTTTATAATAAATACTTTTGCAATTGGAAGAACTAGAACATAGCTATAATTTCAGAAACAGAATGCTATTTCGCAGTGGCAGTAAATGACCGTCGTGAATGTTGCTAAAGCTTAACTGTTTTAACAAGTATTTTATACTGAAGCCAAGGGCAGCTACCAAGGGACTTTTAGTTTGAAACAGTTTAACTTGTGTCATGTTAGCAAATATGAAGATGTTATTAATAGATGTGTCTAATAGTTTAATGTTTGAGATGTTTTACTGTGCAGCTGTTCAGGATGCTTCAACAGTATAAAAAAACAGTGTTTTGTTATGTTCACTTAATCTAATGGCAGTTTAAAAGCCTTTAGACTTTGATTAAATTAGATTTTGGTGTTTTATATGAAACAATCTCAGGGTCGAATTAGCATCTTTAAAGAATGCTTCATGTCATGTTTGGTCTGACCAGTCAAATGTCCCATTACATGTATCCTCTGCTAATTATTTACTTGCCTACTCAATGTGAGAGCAGGGACGGGGTAATTTGTTCAGAATAATAAAGTTTGATTTTGAATCAGCAAAACTGTACAGTAGCCTAAACTCATGCTTATTTGACGCGTGTAAATTTTAATATACCCAAAATATATGGTTGTAAATATATCGAACATTTTAATTTATAAAATGTGAATAGGTATCCACCAGGGACAAAATGAGAAAATGGGAGTTACATTGCCTTTGTTGTTTGAGTAACAATAGTTTGTAATTCAACATGGGATGAAGAAATTTAACCAAAGCCTATTGCTTTTAAAATCTAAGACAGCACCACAAAGTTGTCAATCATTATTTACTCACATAGTTCAAACAATAAATTACTCTTAAAACAAACGGAATAGAATCAACAGATTTTCTGAATGACGTATGAAAATAGTTGCGCCCCCATATCACCAATAACCTGGAAAGGGGCTTTCTTTTTTTTAAGGACAGGTGCAGAATGTTTAGTCCAGTGAGCTAACAGTGTCAGATGATTAACCCCTAGCTCCAACACCTGCACTCTTTAGTATCTCAAATGATTTCATAAGAAAGTGGGCCTGTAGCTGTCATATGACCCGTCGCTCTACAGATACAGTGTTCAGTTGCCATCTCATTTGGTTGTGGCACATCTGCCTTGGCCGTGTATTCACACAACCCCAGACTTCGACAAAGTTTCTAAAACACAAACAAGTTTAAGAAGAAAAGAAACAAGCTGAAAGGCAAGGTTAGTCTGTTAGGTAAAGACACACAATCCCACAGTCAACCAAGGGAATAGGATGAATGTAACATTTCACCACAACACTGCTATATCTGACATAACATTCAGGTTAGATTGGGATGTTACCCCTCAGTTATTACAGACAGTTTTGTACTAACGCTAGCATGTGATTTTAGTGTGCTTGTTTTCTCTTTGACCTGCGATAATGTACAATCTTTTATAGGCAGGGTCTGTGGGTCAGGGTGTGTGTGTGTGTGTGTTCGTCCTTGTAGGTTTGGCCTGATGTAGCTTCAGTTTAGGCTTCACTCTCTCCCTCCGCCTCGTTCTGGACCTCTTCTTCCATGATGGGCACGATGAGGTTGTCCTTGGACATCAGGTTATACTTCATCACAAACCGTGTGAAGCGATGGCACAGGAACGTCTCGTTCTGCATAAAGGAGAAATGCCTTAGAATTCCATTGGCCAGCGGCTCCCAACTTTTTTTGGCACCACGGACCAGTTTCATGTCAGTTAATATTTAAGTCCTTTAAGGTTTGGCAGATGAATACAATAAAATAAAATGATACGACCGGCATAAAACATTTTCTTTTTTTTCCTCACTTTGCTGGCTTGGAGGGGGGGGGGGGGGGGTCAATTTAGCACTAATGTATGAGTTACTGGCCGGAGCAGCCTTATGAAGTTAGCGGATGTAGGTACAACGTAACCAAAGTAAGCATCGTGACATGCATCAAAAGTGAGTCACAGACGGACGTGACGGAAATAATCCGTTCATTTTCCTAAATAAAACAGCGTTCGGAATCGCATAATAAATAAATAATGTCAGTTATGTATTTCTGTGCTGCCCGGCACCAATTGTGGGTTGGGGACCCCTTTCCATAGGCAATCAATTCCATCATTGATGGTTTTAATTGATGTATGTAATAACTGAAATAAATGTAGTCCCAGATAGTGAAAGTCATAAGGTTTACATCCAGCGGTTAGCAATCCAAGATATGCGTAAAGAATGCAGCAGAAAATAATACGGCTCTTCACCTCATACTTGTCAAAGATTTGGCGATGGTGAAAGTAGGCATGGGAAAATATCCTGTAGATCCGTCTGCAAACTGAGCCCAGCTTGGCAACAGAGGATTCCTTAATGCTCACCCTGCACCAAGCCAAAACACAAGTCAAGTCACAGAATTCTGCAGCACAAGTTCTTTACAATAAGACAGGAATTGTGGAAAAGGTTTCAGAGGTATTCCTCTGGACGTCTGTTTTCAACTGTTCTGTTTTATCAAGGAGATAGGAAGACAAGACATAGCAGGACGTAATGTTGATTGATCTAATAAGTGAGCTGTGGTTACAGTGTGGGACACTATGGGAATGTGGCAGGGAGCAGACACTGGATTTACCTGCTGGGGAAGTACTTGTTGCTGTTCAGGAGGCAGGCAGCTCCATCTAGTGTGTGTCGGGTGTAGTCAATGGCAGGACACTAAAATGCCAAAGAAAATGGCAAACTTGGGTTAAAATTCCCAGGTTCAGACTTCCATATTCAACCAGGAGACACCTAGCTGAGCGGTTAGGGATTCAGGACAGTAATCAAAAGGTACTTGGTTCGAACACCGGTCATGCCAAATGAAGTTGTGTCCTTGGGCATGGCACTTCACCCTACTTGCCTCGGGGGAATTTCCCTGTTCTTACTGTAATTCGCTCTGAATAAGAGCGTCTGCTAAATGACTAAATGTAAACTTGGGTTGAAACTTGCTCCCTGAAAGTTCAGCCTGGGATGAGAGGGAGGGGTACCTACTTCTTTGGGAGTCTTGTGGGCAGCACAGAGAAAGATCCACTGCTCTGTGGCAGTCATCTGGGTGCAGGTGTCCGGATGGCACTCTCCCTTTAGGAATACCAAGAGAACAGGTTGCAAATGATGTTCAGCATATCCCCCAATGAGCCTACGTCTGAGAAGTTTGACAAAAGCCGGTTTGACCTTCTAGTACAGGGGTAGGGAACCCTGGTCCTCGAGAGCCTGGCTAGTCAACTGATGAGGTCAAATGGACCTTCAGGACTATGGCTCTTGAGGACCAGGGTTCCCTACCCCTGTTCTAGTACATTGAAGAAAAAAGAAGAAAAAAACATGACATAAAAGAGCCTGACATCGTAACATACCTGCAGCTTTACAGCAAGTCCGTTCAGTTCCAGACAAAACTGCCTGGAACACAGATTTGACAATAAATTACTCATCGTTCAATGCTTGAAAAGCTGGTTCCCCCTGTACACAGTGTCTATGTCAGTTCAGCAGGCACCTGAGATGTTCATACTTCCACACGCCCTCATCCTGCCCCTCGGGAGGGTCCAGAATCTTCTCAATGTTGGAGCAGTCTGACCGGATGTTCTGTTGAATGTACTGAAGGAGAAACAAGAATCAGCCTTGGTAGACAGGAAAGACAGAGCCCCTAGCCAGGCAAGCTTGAATGATAGGGACCCAACATTGGTAGGCCCAACCCAAAAACACAAATCAGACCAAGTAGTTTTGACCCAACAACTGATTTAGGAAACCAGTCACTTCTCAGATTGTTGGTTGGCCATTTATTGAAAAACCTCACCTGCTGCACTGCCAGAGTGCTGTCCATCTCCTCGAATGACTCATCTGGCCAATTGTAGAAATCCTGTTGACGTTACAAAACCAGAGAGGCTATTCTATTATCCTTCCTTCATTAGCCCGTCGTTGTAGCCTACTTGTTTAAACTTTCCCTAATCCCTGCATGATGAATTAGAAAGGTAGACGTGGATAATTCCGTTTGGATAAACAATTGCTGTTAAATCTTGGTGAACTAGCTGACATTGTTAGACCTACTAGTAACTAACGGATCAGCTGTCACTGTCAGTGACACCATGGCTAGCTAGTCGTGCTAACATCATTTAGCTCCAGCTATTATTTAGCAAAGTACTGCACGTAATCGAAATTAGCCAACGAAAGAACCAGATTTATGATTAAATGCATACCAAAACCACCAGGCTAGTAAAAAAGGCTGCATAAAAATGAGCCAGTCAAGGAGTGAACTTGACAATGTTGGGCTAGCTATGTGGCTAACTAGCTGGTAAGATAGCTCTCGAGCTACTTCTCGAGCTAGTTCTAGCTCGCGAGACAAGCGTAACACAGCTGCCAGCCAGACTGTTTGTGAGGCAAAACAATCTATCTTTAACACACCGAATTATACTAAACCTTTAAAAACATGTACCGGCTAGAATGCTGAAAAATACCATACTTTTGTCTTAGTCCCTGGTCGGTTCCTCCTCAGAACAGCTGTACCCTCCGCCATGACCATCTCGCCTGGAATCCGGATGTCGCTCCGCACCGCGTTTCCGGATGTCATGAGCCCACAAACAGACAAGCAACAGTTTTAACCACAAACTGATTGACACAACAAAGCCTTGAGCTTCTTTTTTTTTTCACCTTTTTTTTCTTCACTTTGAAGTTTCAACCTGGTGGATTTTAATTTATAAATATTTGTATAAATATTTACAAATATTTAAATACATATAAATATGTATTATATTTTAATGTATACATATTTTACATTTTATTGACAAATCAATTGATATAATCAAGATCATCAATCTATTGAATTGTTAAAGTTACCTCCATCGTGTGCTAATTGGGCACACACAGGACATTTCCATTTGTATGCAGATGTTTTAGCTTACTCACATTGAATACCCAGTCTACTGTAACTGATAGCTGATATTGTTAAGACACACCGTTAATTAAAGGACTGTGCTTACTCCCTCCCTTGCCGTCCTATAATTTGATTCGGGTATCAAAACCTAATGCAGTAGTGTTTTTCTAGGAACTATTGACATTGTGATGACCTAAAGCATTCCAAAGAGTAAACATGTATTCATGTATACAAGGTTTTTTTTTTAGACAACATACAGTATGAAGACACGTGGGGGAATAAAGTGCGGGGCTTGGATGTTTGCGTTGATGAATCAGGGGTTTTATCTGTATGGACGGGATCAAGACCTTGGCAGCATCGCAAAAGCACCAAATCCCTCCTCATTAAAATAACAAAACTTCTGATCCATCAACCTTTTATTGAGGTTTATAAAACAGGCACGGCTCTCTCTGTCATGGATATTACATCGAGGAACAGAATGAGTAAGGTAAGGCTGAGAAATTGGGGAGAAGAAATGTACCTTAGATAATAATGAATGGGGGAGAGAGCTGTACATTTGTTTATAACTTATTTGAAACAGTCGTAGTTCGCAGAAACAAGAATATTCAACACTGTACAAGTTGGAGTTGAAGAGATAAGAAATTCCTTTATTAGTCCCCCGGGGGGGAAATTTCAGAAAATGGGATTGCTTGTTTGATCTAACCTATTCAAACTCCCTATAAGGAAAGACAAGATGGCGTGACATTGACACCCCTTCATGCTTTGGCCCTGATTATAGATCACTTTCTATGAGGATAAAAACTTCCAGGGGCGCTCCTATGAGTGCGACACGGACTGCCCAGACATGCACCCCCACTTCAGCCACTGCAACTCCGTCAGGGTGCATGGAGGGTGCTGGGTGCTGTATGAGAGGCCCAACTACTCCGGCTACCAGTATGTCCTGACCAAGGGGGAGTACCCAGACTACCAGCACTGGATGGGCTACAATGACAACATTTGCTCCTGCCGTACTTTCTCTAATGTGAGTAACAGGGAGGTGAGAAAATAGGCTTGTATGTCGAGTTGTTCGGGTACTTTGTGGATTTGTGAACCAGTGGCTTCTGTCCTTTGTCTCTGAAGGCCTTTGTTCGTCGAACAGTGCGCATGACATTATCATTTTGATGTTGCTGGTCACTGAGCTGGTGGATTCAGTGGAAAGTACAGTTTAGGAGTTTGGGGTCAAACAACAGACCTGATTTCTAGACCAAACTTCAAGGACTGTGTCTAAAAAAAGAAACGTCAAGCAATGCCACATACTTCTCAGATATCAGCCTCAACTGTATTTGAACTGTGAACAATTCAATTTCTATGCATTGTCTGTGTGCATTTTCTCAAAGTAACAATACTATTCATCTCAGATTACTTCAGTTGATCTGTTTGTCCGCGCCACTTTTCCCGCAGACGAATGGAGGACCTCACCGCATGAAAATCTACGAACGCCCTGACTTCCAGGGCCAAATGATGGAGTTTAACGAGGACTGCGACTCCGTCCAAGGTCGTTTCCGCAGCCGTGACATCTACTCCTGCAACGTGATGGAGGGCTACTGGACCATGTATGAGCACCCCAGCTACAGGGGGCGCCAGTACTTCATGAGGCCTGGGGAGTACAGGAAGTTCAGCGACTGGGGAGCCACATGCCCCACCACCGGCTCTTTCCGCAGGATCACTGACTTTTAGGAACCAAATTCTCTTGATTGTCTAGTCAATAAAATCACCCCCGAAATGGTTCCTGTCGTTGGTACTTTTATTTTCTGTCTCTGGGTTAGCATTTGGAATGTAAAAAAAAGAAGGATATTAGTTTAAAGTGTAGCAGAAAGTGATATAAATTTAGTTTTTTACAAAACAATAGGTTTCTATGTTCTCAGACAGCCATGCTCAGGTTATTGCTGGATTGTTCTAGTCTAGTTCTATTGCAGCAGGTTACCTTGACATGTACATGTTTTCAAACCTTCGGGTCTATCAGGGTCATGCAGTGGAAACATGCCTCGTTGGCAGAGATCCCAACCAGAAAGATTTGACAAACAAAGCATCATTGGACAGAAGAAAATGCTTATTGTCCATTGGAGAGACCTGTGAGAGTGAAAACAGACATGTCATGACTAGAAGTTCCTCTTCCATGTAAACAAAAACAAGTTTCAAGGAGAAGTTTTACAGTATTGTAATGTAATCGCTAATCCCACAGCAGAATTAATTTATATAATTTCTTAATAAGTAGGCACACTCTGCAATATTGGCATCCACAAATAACAAATAACAATAAAGTGAATATAAGAACTTTATAATTGAGCTTTAGAATTTTTTTATTACAAAGATGAAGCCTGTCAAATGAAAATATGGCTGCGTTCATGTCATGAGGTTGCATTGTGCTTCACTTGAAGGTTCTGTCCGACTATTTACAATGTTACAGTGAGCACCGCAAAGAACATGAAACTGGTGACCTTT
The DNA here is from genome assembly GCA_030340685.1 of Protosalanx chinensis. Classification (NCBI taxonomy): domain Eukaryota; kingdom Metazoa; phylum Chordata; class Actinopteri; order Osmeriformes; family Salangidae; genus Protosalanx; species Protosalanx chinensis. The sequence continues at coordinate 5,361,594 of CM059333.1, forward strand.
CTGCTGACTCCAAACATCTGCTCATTTGCATGACAAACCTACGCATCACACCTTTCCACAACTCAAACGCATATAAGGAATGTCGTTGAGCATGGGGTTAAACCACAGCAAGTGAATCAACCGTCAGCTAACATGGGCAAGGTATATGTGTTTGATGTGCACTCCCACACACTTCCTAGCATGGACACACTTTTATCGGGGTTGAATCTCCTCCCTGAGGGACCCCCAAAAAACGAGTTCCGCCTGAACTTCTGGGAATCGTGTGACCCGTAGCCTCTGCTTTTCTATCCTTAGATTATCTTCTATGAGGACAGGAACTTTGGCGGCCGTCACCATGAGTGCATGAATGATTGTGCCGACCTGCACACTTACTTCAACCGCTGTCACTCCATCAGGGTGGACAGCGGCATGTTCATGGTCTATGATCGTGCTAACTATATGGGACACCAGCACTTCCTGAAGAGGGGAGAGTACTCTGACTACCAGCGCATGATGGGCATGACCGACTGCATCAGGTCTTGCCGAATGATCCCCATGGTAAGCGCCTGAGATGACGGGCACAACGTTGGCCCAAGTCAGCGTAATCAGTGTGACCAGAGATTTTCATGTAATATCAGCCAAAGGGGGCAGGGTTTCGATGCAAATCTGCTGTTGAGATGCTGGTCCATGAAATGGTTTTGGACCCCTGGTTATCTAAAGTGTCTAAAAAAGGGGGTCAGATGGCTCAGCGGGTTACGGCATTGGCCTCGTGATCGGAGGGTTGTGAGATTGAACCCCGGCTGTGGCTACGTGAAATTGTGTCCTTGGGCAAGGCGCTTCACCCTACTTGCCTCAAGGAGAATGTCCCTGTACTTACTGTAAGTCGCTTTGGATAAAAGCGTCTGATAAATGAATAAATGTAAACGTGAAATGACGGCGTTATCTCTGATGTCTCGACAGCACCGGGGCTCCTACAGAATGAGGATGTACGACCGTTCCGACATGGCCGGTCAGATGATGGAGCTGAACGACGACTGCCCCAACGTCATGGATCGCTTCCAGATGTCCGACATCAACTCCTGCAACGTGATGGACGGCCACTGGCTGATGTACGAGCAGCCCAACTACAGAGGCAGGCAGTACTACCTGAGGCCCGGAGAGTACAGGAGGTACAACGACTGGGGAGGCATGAGCTCTAGGATCGGTTCCATTCGACGCCTCATGGACCTCTAACGACAACACAATCCTCTTCAAGATTCTCCTGTACACCTTTTTTCACACGTTGAATAAAATGGTTGCAGCGTCTCCGAGGCTCGCGTCTAGTTATTTCGTTCCCGCACGTGCCTGGCACAGAACGTTTGAATCTTGCTCTCAATATTGCCAATCCACAGCGTATTTTGAGAAGCAAGGATAAACGAGGGGTTGGTTACAAACATGGGAGTCAAGTGGCTGAGCGGTTATGGAGTCGGGCTAGTAATCAGAAGGTACCTGGTTTGAAGCCTGGCTGTACCAACATTACATTGTGTCCTTGGGCAAGGCACTTCATTCTACTTTCCTCAGGGGGGAATGTCTGTGTACTTGCTATAAATCGATCTGGATAAGAGCGTCTGCTAACTGACGAAATGCAAATATTTACAATGTAGGGATTGGCAGATGAAATCCAAGTACCTCCGTACAACGGCGCTGAAAAAGGATAATACTAATTTAGTTGAATGTTGTAAATGACAGTGCACACATCGCTTTGTGTTTTGCTGATGCTGTGGACCAGCCCAGCCTAAACGGCCACTGTGCCGTAGCATTTTGATCAATTGTGATGGGCAAGTACAATAACTCATCACAGTGACGCATTGCTATACATCCTTTACTCTAGATGGTACTTATTTGAATGACAATACGTTATGCTGCGCAATCACACCGCAGCTTTTTATAAAAGGGAACAGGGTGAGTCGGTATTGAGCGTCCATCTGCCACCACCAATCATGACAATGGGAAAGGTAAGCCGAACTCCCGCTTATTTTTTGTTCATCGCCAGTGAAATCAAATAGCATTTTTTTTCAGATGTAAACAATTGGTACGAAGCTGAAGGTGAGAGTTAAAAAACGAAAAATACTTCAAACATTTTGAAACTCTGGCCGACAGATCATCTTCTACGAGGACAGGAACTTCCAGGGTCGTCACCATGAGTGCATGAGCGACTCTGCCGACCTGCACTCTCACTTCAACCGCTGCAACTCCATCAGGGTGGAGAGCGGCTGCTTCATGGTCTACGAGAGGCCCAACTACACAGGTCACCAGTTCTTCCTGAGGAGAGGAGAGTATTCGGACAACCAGCGGATGATCGGTATCAACGACTGCATCCGATCCTGCCGTATGATTCCCACGGTGAGATCAGTTAGGGTCCCCGGTACCCAAAAACTAGCACAGATGAGGAAGAATCAGACCAAAGGCTTGTTCAATGTCTCATCTTATGTTTGTGCCCTTTTGGCACAAGGCTGTGTCCACCAGAAACACAAGACAAATAAAGACACATCGCTGATGTCAACAATTTGCTCAAATCTGCTCGTTCATTCACAGCCGTAGTTTGGTTTGTATTTAGTTGTTTGGCTCTATGGTCATGGATTTCACACGTGTGATCTTCAATCTTACGTTCTCTGTTTCAGCACCGAGGCAATTATAAGATGAGGCTGTACGATCGGCCAGACATGGCCGGCCAGATGACGGAGCTGAACGACGACTGCCCCAACGTCCAGGATCGCTTCCGCATGTCCGACGTCAACTCCTGCAACGTGATGGACGGCCACTGGCTGATGTACGAGCAGCCCAACTACAGAGGCAGGCAGTACTACCTGAGGCCCGGAGAGTACAGGAGGTACAACGACTGGGGAGGCATGAGCTCTAGAATCGGTTCCATTCGACGAATCACCGACTTCAACTAGAAATGCTGATTACTTTCCTGTGTCCGTTCTCAATAAATCTGCATTTTGAAATAGCTTGGGCTGTTGTCGCTCTTTCCGAGGTGTAGCAGGGTGAAATACTGTGAGGGGGAATGATACAACCAAAGTAAAAAGACAGTGGTGTGATTTTACGAGACGGTGTCTGGAATCTGGTGCCTTATTATCAGCACAATGAACTGATGAGAACTGTTAGCTGAATTGTAAAATGTGACCTCTGGTCTGCTTCTCTTTCACTATCCCAAGATAAAAGGTTGAACCAAACTACTATAGAATTGCCTCAAACGTTCCACAGTGTACAGCTGTTCAAAGCCAGTCAGGTCGGTGTAACATTATCATTTTCAATCAAATTCTGCTGATTAAGAAGAATGCTGATCCCCAGAATTGTTTTGTCCACCGCATTATTGAACGGAAAGATAAAACTCTCGATCCGAACGCATGGTTGTTCCAGAAACATACAATCCAACATATACATTCAATAACGTGCACACATTTGGTAATTGTTAAGTTTCCCTTAGGTATGAGGACTTTGTGAGTGTGCGAATAAATACAAAAAGTTTAACAAACAATCGAAAGTTCATGACTTTATTCCACAATGATTTAGCCATCAACACATTAAAGTTGATTCCATCGTGATACGCTTGATGGAGCCCACCCTGGCCGTCATGCTACCCCACTCATGGAACCTTTGGTAGTTTCCTGGGCTGATCAGATACTGGCAGCCCCTGTAGTAGGGGTGCTCGTAGAAGATCCAGTGGCCTTCGGTTACGTTGCAGGAGTGGACATCATTATTGGGGAAGCGTTCGGAGAGGTAGGGGCAGTCATCAGTCAGCTCCATCATATGACCTTTGAGCTCAGCCTGCTCAAAAACCTTCATTCTGTGCGGCCCGTGGTGCTGTGGAGATAAAAGCGCACATTTTTATACCTCAGAGAGTGGATTGCCCAATAAAATCGGACAGATTTGTTTGGTATTGGTAGAGGTTTTGGTAGAGGCAAGCTGGACTAAGCGTTGTGATCTTATGTTTGATTGATACAAATTGCTGAACCAAGATATCTGCCTTTTGGTTAGAACTTTGACCTGTCCCTTACCATGGGAATGTTCCGGCAGGATCTGACACAATCATTGAAACCCATCCACAGCTGGTAGTCCGAGTATTCGCCTCTCCTCAGGAAGTACTGGTACCCAGCATAGTTGGGGCGTTCGTAGAGCATCCAGAGTCCGCTCTCTACCTTGCAGGAGTTACAGTGCATGAGGAAGGAGTGAAGGTTGGGACAGCCTCCATGGCACTCATAAAGATTACCAAGGAAGTTCTTCTCTTCATATAAGATGATCTAAAGACAGACCAATCAATGTTGCGTGATTGTGTTATAGGGTTGCAGATCCTGGAGCTGCCCTTTTCCCCAGCAGTGAGCCCAACTGAGAGAGAGAGAGGATAAACTGTAGAGACTGCAACGTGAGACCCCCAAGGCTCAAATCATCATCGTTTATTGATTTCGGTTGAAAAATCTACGGAGACTGTATGTCGAAGCACAAATGATGCAGAGCAAAACAAGCAGTCTTACCTTTCCCATTGTGTTGGCGTTACACTACCGTACCTGTGGTGGGGTGCCTGCTCTTTATATACCTGCAGTATCGTCACGGAAACTGATGACCTAGCTGGTCACTTTGTTGACAAACAATGTATTTTCAGTGGATGCTGTGAGTTCACAACAACTTGGTCTGGATTTTAGTATAACAGTCGGTCATATTAATAGTTAATTAAACATACACTGATCACATATTTCTGTAAGCTTAGTGTGAGGTCGATACTTTAAATACCATTGGTCAACTGTACAACAATGAAATAATTTGTTTAGGTCAAGCACAGAGTAAAGTATTTATTTATTTGTATTATTAGGAAAATAATGATAGAAAAATACATAATTAATCAATGCTCTGACATAAGATCTATAAAACAGTGTGTGTCTCATTTGTAAACATACAAGTAAACAGACAAGTTGTATGCTTGTGAACTTTCCAGATCCATCTAAGAAAACTATTCTTAATATTGTAAACTACAATGTTGCCACTTAACACATATTCTACACAAAAAATAAACAGTGAAGGTAAAATACAACAACGATAAAAACCCACATACTAACACAAAAATCCATACACATGAATTAGCATTCCTTCCTTTTCAACATCTAGGCAAACAGTAGAGTAAATGGAATATACAAACACATGTATACATACGTGAGGTATTACACTGCACAATCTGTTGTTTGCAAGGCTCAGGTCGACTGAGATTTTATCTGTCCTTAAGTGATGCCAACCATTGTTATCTAAGGTATCAGACCACAAATGATGCATTCTGCCAAACGTCTATCTGCTTACAGTAAAGAGTCACAGAGACTTCCAACACCCAGACTACTCTCATGACAAAATAGAAGACATTTAGTGTCGCTGTACAGCTTTTATACGGCGCATATTTACAGTGCAGCCTCTATTCGTTTCAATATGGTCAGCATTGCGAGTTCCTTCTGTTCATGCTTTTGTTTGAAGCCAAACCCTACCATTGTTTCTCTTTCTATAGATGACATTTCTCGGATGTTTGGACCCTATCACATGGCTCCCGTTATAACAAAGGTACTGAGTGGGCTGTCAATCAATGGAAGGAAACTAAAACTTTACAAAGAGTAAACTTTCCTCAGTAATTTTCAATGTCCTGGTGGAAATGTAGTTGAACTCTAATTGTATGTAATATTTGCTTTAAAGTCATGCTTATGTCATTTTGATAGCTGAAAAAACATTTAATTGTATGCTGATTTTAGATTACATTTAAATTCATACAAATTTGAGGTAAAGACAAGTTTACTGATAAACAATTACATTAAACAATAAATTATGTAAAAAATATATATTCTTGACAAATGTACTCTGTGGCAGTTGCTTTTGGATAAAAAAACATATGCTAAATGACTTTAATGTCACAATGTAATATTTGTGGACTTTATAAACCTTGTAACAACAGTAACCTAACTAGATCACATAATAAGTCGACTTTTGAAATGATTCCTTTGTCAATTCGACTTCCTTTTTATGATCACACAATCGTAGAACATACATGCATGGAGGCTGTCTATATCAGAGACAGTCTGTGTTTTCCTCCATTCCTCCTGTCCCTCCTCCAAGGGCAGTAGTGACCCTCAGTATTGGTGTCTGGGGGGGAGGGGGGCTGGGTGGTCAAGCCCAAGGGCTCCTTCATGTGAGTGACCTGTTTTCTTGCTGTGAGGGCAGGGGGAAATGCAGTGCAAGGCACTAACTCAATCACTGGGGACTTGAGGTCAAGTTTCCTTGTCTTGTCTGCATCAAGAAAGACTGTGAGTGCTTCATTCTTGGCACCGTGTATGGACTGCTGGTCTTTTTCAAGCAATGCATGTTCAATGTGTGATTTATCAGCAGCAGAAATAGTAATGTAATAAAATGGGATTTGTGCTTTACCTTTAAGGTTACAGGATGTTAAAATAGTTCTTAAAGCCAAGCTAACAGTATTTTTTTAATGAAATATCTACAGGACATAAGCTTCTCATACCTCTTGATTTGAACATTTAGCAGATCTGAAGCCTTGATTCACATCGTGGTATCCTTTTTTAAATGAGTGTTTTTTACAGTTTTATGGTAAATCAAATGACATTTCCATAAATCGTAGTCCCGCGAGACTCTCTTTTATTGGTAAAAGATGTTGTTGAGTCTCGCATTTTGTCCCGTAAATATCACAATGTATAGATGTTCTTTCATGATAAAATACTTTATTTAAAACCTACTGTTAAAAAACAGCGGACTAACAGGAATCCATGATCCGCCTCATAGAGCTGAACCTCATCATGTTGCCCATGCCCATCTCCCTGAAGTTCCTGTACTCTCCAGGCCTCAGGTACATCATCCTGCCTCGGTAGTGGGGCTGCTCGTACATCAGCCAGTGGCCGTCCATCACGTTGCAGGACTGGCAGTCGGACATGCGGTAACGATCCATCATGTTGTCGCAGTCGTCCATCAGCTCGTGCATCTGGCCTCCGAAGTTCTCCCTCTCGTAGATCCTCATCCTGAAAGCTCCTCTGTGCTGTATTAGAAGACAGAGGCAAGATCATCAGGAAATCTGAAAAAATCTGGTCACCTTGCAACTCAATCCAACAGAGATAGGAGAATGCTTGTTTACCATGGGAATCGTACGGCAGGATCTGATGCAGTCGCTCATGCCCATGCGCTGGTAGTCAGCGTACTCCCCTCTCCTCACAAAGTACTGGTTTCCCGTGTAGTTGGCTCGGTCATAGACCACGAAGCAGCCGTTCTCCACCCTGCAGGAGTTGCAGCGGCTCAGGAAGGAGGTCAGCTCAGGGCAGTCGCTGCTGGTCTCATAAGAACGACCCTGGAAGTTCTTATCCTCGTAGAAGATGATCTGGTGGAACAACACAAATCATGGTTAGTCCACCGTTTTCGAAGGATCAAAGCTTCCATTCTACTTTGAAAGGTTGACCTGCACTTCAGAAGTGTACCTACCTTGCCCATGGTCACGGTGGATTTGGGGAGGGTTTCTGAATGTGTATGGAAATGAGGAATTCGTATTTCTGATGCACTGAACTTGGGTACTTTTATACCTTGCTTGACATGCAGAGAATCGACATCTCTTTTGTTCAAAGCACTGAGTGAGCAGTATTATGAAGGGGCCTCTTTCAACTGTATTTACAGTCACAGAATTGTCATTTATCATTGTGTCCGTACGTGGCCAAAGGTCAGTACTGTGTATTGTACTTTTTGAAAGCATAATAAAAAGAAATTTCCCTAGACTCGATAACATTATCAACCATTTCTCAAATATCACAGGCCTTTCTCTACTATTGAGCTAAATGAAAGCACTGTTCCAAATATCAAGGTGTTTTTTTAATTCAAAGTGTTTGTAAATAAATAAAATACAATAACAATGTGTCAAAATTGAATATTATCACATAACTCTTTTGTGAGGGTCCACTCATAAATATGTAGTGTATTCTTGTCAGTAGTGGGTCATGTACATTAATCATACTTTGCATTTGAAGAAGCATTGTATACGTGTTCATGTTTAAAACGATGAACATTTCCTCTATGAACACCTTTTTATTACATATTGGTGTCCAGACGCTGTTGTAAACTTCTGAAACAGATTCTGATAACTAATCTACCGATATTATTGATGTTTTAGAATTTTTTTATTCTAGCAATTCTACAGCTGTTAGACAAATGGAACAAATAGTGCATTAAGAAACAAACCAATACTCATTTTGTTTGTGCAGATGTTTTTAATAATTTTTACATTCAATAACTGAACAATATGACGTAGATCCAAAACCAAAACCAGCGGTTCTTTCAGCTTTTCCTTCTATTTACCATCCCTCGCCAGAAGACACCACTCATTCAGGTCCTCAAATAAAAATCAGTACCAACTTGTTAAAATGAACCAAGGATACTTGTAGTTGTATTAAAAGGGGCGCATTTATTTGATTAAATTGATCTTTGCAAAGACTGCTTAGATGGTATGATTTAACAATAGAAAGAAATCCAAACCTATTATTGCCACAGGGTTAGGGTTAGTCTTCTATATTTATGTAAGAAGCTGCAAAATAAACGACAGATTTTAATGATTCATATTAAGTTTGTGTAAAAGGCCTAGGTAGGGACCACTAAGTCTCTGCCGATTTATTTTAAAATAAATATAATACATTTTGTAGTTCATGCAAAAGATTTGCCCTAAAGGACAGCTTATACGACCACCATATTTCTTGGCAGCATGGGTATTCTAACTTACACCTTCTAAACAATGCATCTCTGACCTGCAGCATGCGCATGGTGGTGATAAAAACGAGTCTAGGATGTCCTATTAAGAGGCGCAATATTATGCTATACATAGACGTAAATTAGCTTGTGAGTAAACAGCTGCAACAGTAGTAACTGAACATGTAACAGTTTGATGCAGTTCCACTTCATTGCCTAGTGAGACAGGAACAATCAAGAATGAGACAGAAAACAAATTCGTGTTTAAAGTGTTTAATAAAAACGCCTGCACTTAGAGGCAATCTATTTAATAGGAATCTGTGATGCGTCTAATGGAATTGAATCTCATGTCATCGTTTCCCATCTCCCTGAGGTTTCTGTACTCTCCAGGCCTCAGGTACATCATCCTGCCCTTGTAGTGGGGCTGCTCGTACATGACCCAGTGGCCTTCCATGACGTTGCAGGACTGCATGTCGGACATGCGGTAACGATCCTGGATGGAATCGCAATCGTCCATCAGCTCGTGCATCTGGCCTCCGAAGTTCTCCCTCTCGTAGATCCTCATCCTGAAGGGGCCTCTGGGCTGTATGGAACATAACAATAACATCAAGACCTTCATCAGATTTTCCGTCAACAAGGCCGTCAACAAGGCCGCCTACAAGCTTACCGATATACCTCATACAAACATTTTCATCCTCAAAAGTATCCTACGGCAGACTCAAACCGATTGAGAAATCGCTGCTCAGCGCCCTGGAATCCTGAAAGTGCCATTGCTTACTGTGGGGATCATGCGGCAGGACCTGATGCAGTCGTTGAAGCCCATCATGCGCTGGTGCTCGGGGTACTCCCCTCTCCGCAGCAGGTACTGCTGGCCCATGTAGTTGGGGCGATCGTAGACCATGAAGCAGCCGCTCTCCACCCTGCAGGAGTTGCAGCGGCTCAGGTGAGAGGACATGTCGGAGCAGTCGCTGCTGCACTCATAGGAGCGCCCCTGGAAGTTCCTGTCCTCGTAAAAGATGATCTGGTGGGGAGAAGAGAGCATGCACAGGCAGGGTTAGGACCTCGGATATATGAGGGGATTTCCAGGCAAGGCCATGCCTATATTCCTTTTTAGCCGTAACTTTAAACTGTTCAAATGAAGTTTGCACAAACTGGCAATGCAGTGATGATATGCTATCTACTGAAGGCTAATGTCACACTACTGGTAATACTATAATTTTTCTACGTTAGTTAGTATATATTTTACAGAGGTAATGGGAGTCATTTGTAAAATATAGACATGTTCTTTCTCATAAGATTTGGCAATATAGTGTTTCATTTACCTTCCCGTTCATGGTTACCGTTTTGATTTCTGTAGTAATCCTCGCTGCAGCACGGCCTTTTATGCTTGATGTGGCTCCAAAAGAATCTGCTGCCCAATTGTATAAATCTCTGTGTCAGCAGAATAAAGCTGAGGTCAGGACTGTGTTATACATCGAAGCTGTGCGGATTGCAGCGTATCATTTAGCTCTGTAAGGTGAAACGCGGGTATTCTTCATTGAATCCGACGCAATCTGCAGACCCTGGCTCACTTTAGAAGATAAATACATGGTGTTGATGGACCAATAAATACTTATCAAGTTGACGTGGAATGCGTATGTGCATGTAGCCAACGTTTTTTGCAAAGGCACCGACATTTTTGTAAAACAATGTTTTATTTCACGTAATTCCCCAAAAATCTGGAAATGTGGGTCTTGCAAGGTTTTACACCTTGGGCCTTATCCATGCGTGTCGCATGGTGCAGTAACTCTGACCCCAACTCCAAGCAATGTTAGGAAACTTGACAACATTTTACCTGATAATACAATCAATGTACCATGAGGATTTACATCATTAATAGAGTGCTCAAGTCTTTTTTTATACTCAGTGTATTTTGGGGGGAATATCTTTTTTATACATTTATGCTTTTTCATACTTATAGTTACACATTGTATGACAACCAACTATTTCTAGAATTAATTATTAACTCACTCTGGGAGTAGTTCAACATGGATAATGTTTTGTTGAGTTCATGGCAGTACATCTAAATAGACAAAATGTGACATTTACATTCAGCCTACCTTTCTTTTATATTAAATCCAGCTTAATAGGCCCTGCTATTGTGAAAACCCCTGACTGGGCACCATGTTGTACAGTGGCGTACACTATCATCTGCCATGCAGAGTTATCATGTTGTGTGTTGTTTTGATGAGCTCTCATTGTCTACTTTGAAAAGAGAACATTCTCGATATACAGTAAGGCAGGATGAAAACACAGTTGGACATTAAGCCATAGCACAAACCTCTCCTGCGTACTAGTTAACACAATACTTCAGTTTGTGAGTTGAGTTCAAACAGATGATAGTTTAGATTTAGGCATTTTTTCAGACATGCTAACCCAGAATGACTTACAGCAAGTACAGGAACATTCCTCCCAAGCCAAGTAGGGTGAAGTGTCTTACCCAAGGACACAAAGTCATGTTGTGCTAAGCTAACTCTATTAGCTACCTAAACTTCAAAAAACTCTCAGCCGCTCAAAATGACTTCAACTCCACCTGAAGGTTAAAGGCCCACTTCCTTCAATGCTATCTGATGAAGTCATTCACACATAAGAACATAATTCAAGTCTATAATTCAATGTTTGACAGAAGTATCACCTAAATCTTTGTACACACAGAATCATCAATTTTATGAACTAGGTAACTGTTCAGTTGATACATTTCTCTGTCCTGGGGTGGATTTAAATAAGGAACAAAGTGAATAAATGCCTGTTTTGCTTGTATTTCTGTCCATTGTTTATTTTTGATTTCTTGGATAGAATCACAATCTTTCATCAGCTTGTGCAGCTGACCTCTGAAGTTCTCCCTCTCAAAGAGCTGCATCCTGTACGATCCTCTGTGCTGTTGGGGAAGAACAAGTAAAGTCATTGTAATTTGTATCCATATATACACAAATCAACTTAATATTTAAATGTATTCATTTAGCAGACGCTTTTATCCAAAGCGACTTACAAGAGAGAGTTTTTACATTGTTCACTGAGCACAGCAACGTGATAGACCCCGAACACAGTGGGCTTTTAGATTGTGAGAACCAATAAGTGCCAAGGGAAGAGCTATAAAAGCATTAACACAACGATTGTGAACAATAAAGCAAGAAAACAACAACACTGGCGAGTCACCATATGGGGACCAACAAGTAGTTCTATACAACATTAGATAATGTTAAGTGCCATACTATTCCTAAGCGCCATTATATTCTCTAAATAAGTGAGTTTTAAGCCGTATTTGGAAGGTGAGAAGGCAGTCTGTGCTTCTGATGGAGGTGGGGAGTTGATTCCATCATTGGGGAGCCAGGCAGTGGAAGAGTTTGTGTTGGGCTCTGGCGCTCTTGAGAGGGGGGTACCACTAGACGGTTGTCAGAAGACGACCGTAGGTGGCGGGCGGGGGTATAGGGCCGGAGGAGAGAGTTGATATAGCTCGGGGCAGTCCCGTTTACAGCCCGGAAGGTCAGCACCAGGGTCTTGAATCTGATGCGGGCCATGACGGGAAGCCAGTGGAGGGCGATGAGGAGCGGGGTGACATGGCAGCGTCTGGATAGGTTGAATCCTCTGAAGGGGACGGATTGCACTTGAAGGAAGGCTGGCTAGAAGCGAGTTGCAGTAGTCCAGCTTTGAGAGGACAAGGGCTTGGACTAGCAGTTGGGTGGAATGTTGAGACACGTATTTTCAGATTTTCCGGATGTTGTAGAAGGTGAATCTACATGACCAAGAGACTGCGGCAATGTGAGCTGTGAGGGAGAGCTCTTCGTCCAAGGTGATCCCCAGGTTCCTGGCAGAAGATGAAGGGGTCACTGTTGCAGATCCCATAGTGAAAGAGAGATCGTTGTTGATTGAGGGTTTGGCGGGTATTTCGATTTATTCAGATTCATGAATGGATTCATAATTGCTTGTACATTATGTGTTCTCACTGGTGTATTCAAGACATTGATTTACCTCATGGCTAGGGGTCAGCCCTGGCATTGCTAAATCTGTAGTGTTCTATATCTATATCTTTTAAATATATCCGTTTGAACTTCTGCTCATCTTGTATTTTCTGCGTTTTTACCCAGGGATGTTTAGTGGAAAGATTAGCATGCGTGGAAACGGAAATATGTGCACAGTTATATGGACGATCCTGGTCCTTGAGGCCCACTGTCCTGAAGGTTTCAGATGTTTCCCTGCTCCAGCACACCTGATTCAAACAAAAGGATCATTTTAAAGCTCTGTGGAAGCCTGATAATTAGAATCAGGTGTGCTAGAGCAGGGAACCATCTCAAATCTACAGGACAGTGGTCCTCGAGGACCAGGATTACCCACCCCTGTTCTTCTGCACATGGTTCAACATGCTCTCTGTCTTAACATGGGGATCCTGCGACAGGAGTGGATGGTATCAAACATGTGTAACGGATGCCAGCTGGTAGTAGTTGTGTGAGTAAACCTCACTCCTCTGATCTCAAAGGATTCCCTAGCGACTGACGCTAAAGGTCGCAGCCTTTAGCATCCTTGTTAGAGCGCCTGCCTCCCATGCCGGAGACCTGGGCTCAAGACCTGCAGTGCGAGTGAACCTGGGTGGGAGTGTTACACATGCCCATGCTGCCCATACTCTGAAAGTCTGAGTACTCGCCCCTCCTGTGCAACATCTGGTTCCCCATAAAGTTGGAGCGTTCATAGACGATGTAGCAGCCGCTGTCCACCCTGGAGGAGTTGCAGCGACTGAAGGGGGGCGTTCAGGTCACTGCAGTCGCTGCTAGTGTGGTTGGTACACAAGCATCACAAGCGTCTTTTAAACAGTTTTCGGATTTCTTGAAAGCAACTAGGGCAGCAGCTCTAGGCAGGAATCATTAAAAACACTATGAAGTGGTGAGTTGTCCATTGAGGTTATTCCAGAGCTGAAAAACAAATATATCTATCTAACTCACTCGGGTAGTTAAATAGTCATAGTAGATAAGTGCATAATTTGTGTTATCAGACGGGGCCCAATGGGCTTGCGCTAGCTGAGTCAGGTGTGATCATGAGCGATTACGTGCACTACCTGTGTGCCTGTGTTGCTAATACAGGTGTGGTAATGAGCGATACCGTGCGCTGAGGTGTGGGAATGACGGAGTGATGACGTGCACAGCCCCAGTGCCTTGACAGAACTCAGGTCAATATGATAAAAGAATGTGCAGAAGAAAGATATCTGAATGCCATTGCTGCCATGCTCCGTGACACATGATCCAAGCTAAATAAAAAGGAAACACGTTGATTCTGCAATTAGGTATCATCTTGATGGAAAGTTGATGAGTTATCATTTTCAATCCGCGAAAAAGGTGCACGTTTTATGTCAAATTAAATAATTGCTCATTGTCAAACATCTGCTCAATGAATTCACAGTTACAGTACAGGTACCGGTTTTGAACTGTATGCAGTTTCAAAGTAACATATTGGTAATTTGAATAGGGTAAAGGTAGCTGGAGCTTGAGATCCACAAATTGCATATTCTCTGCAGAGCAAAATGTGGCATATGCCACAGTGTGCCACCCTATAAAGCTGCCCTGTACTACAATGTAGAATGATGACTAATAGGTTTCTGCACAAAGCATACAGACATGCTATTGCTGTCCAATGTATAAAAGGGACAGGGTACGATGTTGAAACATTGCATCGGAAAATCAATCCATTAACATGACCATGGGCAAAGTAAGTGCAACAAAGATCTACAAATATTCACTTCAGTCCACAGTCACAATAACACACAATAACCGCAGCATGGCTGTTGAAAATACCAGAACCTGCAAAGCAAAGACAGAAAAAAATGAGTGGTTAAGTACTAACGGCATGCTTGCTTGCAGATCATCTTCTACGAGGATAAGAACTTCCAGGGTCGTTCTTATGAGACCAGCAGCGACTGCCCTGCGTTGACCTCCTTCCTCAGCCGCTGCAACTCCTGCAGGGTGGAGAACGGCTGCTTCGTGGTCTACGAGAGGCCCAACTTCGTGGGCCACCAGATGCTGTTGAGGAGGGGGGAGTACCCTGACAACCAGCATCTCATGGGCTTGAGCGTGGGCGACTGCATCAAATCCTGCCGCATGGTTCCCATGGTAGGTGACCAAGCAGATTTCGACAGCTTGCTGTTAGAGTGAGTCAGATGGCTCAGCGGGTTAAGTCATTGGCCTTGTAAGCGGAAGGTTATGAGTTCAAACCCTGGTTGTGGCTATGTGATGTTGTGTCCTTGGGCTAGGCATTTTACCCTACTTGCCTCCTTGTTCTTCCTGTAAATCACTTTGGATAAAAGCTTCTGCTAAATGGATATTTATTGTGACTGGACTGAACATTTGTAGATCAAATGTTGCACCTACTTTGCTCATGGTCTTGTTGATGGAGTGATATCCAGATGCCATGTTTCAACATTTTACCCTGTCCCTTTTATACATTGGACAGCAATAGCAGTATTTATTAAATCAGCAACTCTAGGGCAGCATTATAGAACCTTGCACAGCTGAGATTCAACAAGAGTCTGTTTCGTTTGTTTGTCCGACAGCACAGAGGAGCTTTCAGGATGAGGGTCTACGAGAGGCCCAACTTCGGAGGCCAGATGCACGAGCTGATGGACGACTGCGACAACATGATGGATCGTTACCGCATGTCCGACTGCCAGTCCTGCAACGTGATAGACGGCCACTGGCTGATGTACGAGCAGCCCCACTACCGAGGCAGGATGATGTACCTGAGGCCTGGAGAGTACAGGAACTTCAGGGAGATGGGCATGGGCAACATGATGAGGTTCAGCTCTATGAGGCGGATCACGGATTCCTGTTAGTCGTCAATGTTTGAAGTCAATAAAGCTTTTCCAGTGGAGACATTTTGATTCCTCTCATCTCTTTACGTATTAGCATGGCTTCAATAACATGTTTGAAATCGTTTCAATGATTCTTATGACTTGTTTACAACAGCAGCCAGCACATTTATTGTATGCCCAACGCTCTCTTATTTTCATTGATCTTTGTAACTTTTTTTATTTTTACTTTTAATATTTTAAAAACAATGAGTAATGTAATTTCCCCACTGCGGGATAAATAAAGGATTATCTTAATTTATCTTAAATTCCTGATAGCATGAGGTAACATACTGATAAAAGATAGTGAAAATGTTTAGGTCAAAGAGGGTCAAAAATCCATATGATCAAATGCATACAGCCCAACTCACCTGCAATGCACATGCATCACATTAGACCCTAAAATTAGACCTGGGGGTCAGGTGGCTGAGTGGTTAGGGCATCGGACTAGTGATTGGAAGGTCGTAACTTCAATTCCTGGCAAAGGCTACATGATGTAATCTCCTTAGGCAAGGCACTTCACCCTTCTCTCCTCAGGGGGGAATGTCCCTGTACTTGTTGCAAGTCGCTCTGGATAAGAGTGTCTGCTAAATTAATACATGTAAATTTACTTATTCTAAAGGGGATGCATAAATATGTCAATGTAGTCAGAGCCGCTTCTTATGAAGTGGATGTCAAATCAATAACTTTCTCTTAGAACCCTTCAACAGTTACTGTACAATGTATTGTTAAACAGTATGAATAAATGAATGCATTTTCATTACCGTTTATTTTCAAATGTTTGATAGGGAAACGAAGTAGATGATTTGACTGCAAGTCAACTTATTACTTATTGAAATTCAATCTAACTGAAGGTGTCTTGTTGAAATAGAAGTGTCTGGTTTACAAAGACTGAAAGTTTCATCGTTTAATTTGCAAAACATTTCCCTGAATGTTGGTCTCCATTAGTTTGCATACGTCAATCAATATGTATCAATGGTGTGAATTTAATATCATAATGACTGACATTAATAAAACATTCATGACAAAAACTGATTTGTGGAAAATTGAAAGTAAAGTAAGTTCTGAAAGAAAAGACAAGACATCTGAACTATGAGGGTAACAGAGCAAAAGACAAAATTGTCTTAATATACAGTTTGGCAAAAGTTGAATTTTCCTCTTCAATCCGAGTTTGCTTAGAGTTGAAGAACAGCTTTTGAATCAAAGTTATGAAATAGATAAGTTGTATACATTTTATAGCCCAACGTTTGCCTTTGATGATTATAACAAGGTAGACATGTTGGGTTAATGTTGTATTTACAATCGATTTGTGGAATTTAATTGTGGGATTATTGGAATGCAGTATGGAGTTCATCAATGGAGTTTTATGACTGCAATTTAATTCCCCGCCAAAATGAAGGCATGAAAAAACACATTAATGAGCATCAATGATTTTTATTGTGTAAAGATGATTCCAATGCAGCCAAAATTATTGATGCCTGTCAATTGGTGTCAATCAATGGCGTTGGCCCTCACAGGAATCCACGATCCGCCTTGTAGAGCTGAACCTCATGGCGTTGCCTGTACCCATTTCCCTTAGGTTCCTGTACTCTCCAGGCCTCAGGTACATCATCCTGCCTCTGTAGTTGGGCTGCTCGTACATCAGCCAGTGGCCGTCCATCACGTTGCAGGACTGGCAGTCGGACATGCGGTAACGATCCTGGATGGAATCGCAATCGTCCATCAGCTCGTGCATCTGGCCTCCGAAGTTCTCCCTCTCGAAGAGCTGCATCCTGTACGATCCTCTGTGCTGTTGGGTTCATCAAATTCCCCATTATGGACAGTGTTACGTTATCATGGGACAGTACAACATGAAATCACCTGTTTGACCATCTGATGCTTACATATATCTAAAAGTATGGTTTCATTGTCTCATTTGTTCTCTGTTTTTTTCCAGAATGGACTACAACCTGGTCCCAAAAAATGGCTTACTTGGGGGACCATGCGACTGGAACGGATGGATTCGTTCAGGCCCATACGCTGGCAGTCAGCGTACTCGCCTCTCCTCACAAAGTACTGGTTTCCCATAAAGTTGGCTCGGTCGTAGACCACGAAGCAGCCGTTCTCCACCCTGCAGGAGTTGCAGCGGCTCAGGAAAGGGGTGAGCTCAGGGCAGTCGCTGCTGGTCTCATAGGAACGACCCTGGAAGTTCCTGTCCTCAAAGAAGATGATCTGAAAGATGCAAATTAACTGTTAAATTAAGAGTACACCCCAAAGGTTGGGGGGTGGTCAGATGGCTCAACGGTTAGGCGTTGGCCTCATGATCAGAAGGTTGTGAGATCGAGTCTCATCTGTGGCTATGTGATGTTGTGTCTTTGGGCAAGGCACTTTACCCTACTTGCCTCAAGGAGAATGTCCCTGTACTTAGTGTAAGTCGCTTTGGATAAAAGCGTCTGCTAAATGAATACATGTCAATGTAAAGCCGATTTAGAAACCTCAAAGCAACAAAAAAAGTTTTAAAAAATACAGTTTAATACAGTTCAGTTCCCAACTAATCAAAACACTGTTTAGACAAATCAAATTTAACTAATAACATGAATTCTTTGAGAAAACTATTATATGCTTTTTAAAATCTAAGAGCTGAACCTAATTTGATGCTGAAATAGTCGGTCACAAACTCTGGGTAACTGCATAAATTAGATTTACAGTACCTTGCCCATGTTTGAAGTAGCTCTGGGATTGTGTCCAATAGGTCATGGTTCACTCTAGCTTTTATACTTTATACGCTTTGAAATGTCTTTTTGTTATTTAAATTTCGGAACCTGATGAATAAGCAGGATCCCAGAGCTACTTGCTGTAAAAAACATTTTGCAGCAGTGTTCTCTCAGCTGCCACAAACACAGCAGGTCAGTTCAGCCACCAAGACTATCCTGAACACATTTGCATTATATCCTCTTGATTAAAATGTGTATCGCATTCTAACTCTAGGACCAAGTTGACTTTTTATATCGTTAAGAACACCTGCCCCAAGAATGCCACAGCGGTTGTCAACGACCAATAATCAAATGGATGACAGTTATGAATTGATGTCACTTTTCATGACTAATGTCATTGGAAATCATGTTTTGAGACACAGTTGTATATGAGAAGCACTTCTAGACAGGAGTGCGTTTCTCTGTTACAGAAACCTTGTTCCCATTGACTAAGGAGGTGGAACAGGGTTAGGGTCTTCAATTTTGGTTGGAATAGCATATTTGTGACCATAGCAACTGTTTCTGAGAGGTGGATGTTAACAGTCTTGGGAACAGACAGGGTCATGAGGTCATGGTTAAGCTGACAGTGACTCAGCTACAAGGACTGATGGACAATAAGGAAGTATTCAACATAAAAAGTGTCAATATGTCAGCAACCGAACAAAACTTACGCATCTATGGTTAATTCATAACTAATGATGAATTGATGAACGTTGACAGATTGCTTTGGACATGTTTTATGACGCAAGTTAACTCTGTAATGTAGAAATAAATATATGGATGTTGGAGAGCTCACTATAGGTTGTGTTCTAAATGATCACATGCACCAGACCAAGCCCCAAGTTCATCTGCACACTTTCTACTGTCAGATAAAAAACATTACACAACGTTCTTGCTTTAGGAAATGAAGTGAAGGGTTCGAACCCTGGCCATGCCAACATGACACTGTGTTCTTGGGCATGGCACTTCACCCTACTAGTCTCAGTGGGAAATGTCTCTGTACTTGCTGTAAGTCGCTCTGGATAAAAGCGTCTTCTAAGTGACTAAACGTAATCGCATTGTGTGGTCCATCCATAAAGGCTGTAAAATCAGCTCATTGCTTTCCAAAGCTCCACAGGTCTGAATCAATAAATCATCTATGAAGATTGTTGTTTAAAATGGTTCATAACATGTATAATTTAAACCAGAGCAATTGGTATAAATTTATGTCTAAGAGAACATAATTTGAGAGTGTGGGTTTTTCAAGGGCCAATTTATACAGCAATTTATTATACTACACAGAGTTACTACATACTAAAATGGTCTATGAGATTTATTTTGCAACATGCACATTACAGTTTCCTGGTTCATGCTGTATGTTATAATAACATTATTCTGCTAAATGAATAAATCCTCTTTACGAAACTGTCCTAATACGCCCAAAACAAGATCACATTGAAAAAAGTTTGACTTCAGATTCAGATTACTTTTTAAGGGGGGGGGGGGGACTCCTTCGCAGCAACGGCACACAGTCTCACAAAAGCACACAAGGGTAAGGGTGTGAGGTAAAAGATTAGAAAAGTGTACACAGGGATAGAGGGGTTGGGGCAAAAAGTAAAATAAAAACGGTAGGTGAATCCACACAAGGGGGGTGGGGGGCTGAGGCTTGGATAAATGATTATGTACAGACTATACAATTACAATTATACAAGTATTGGTCTTGTAGAATATACAGTGTTATGTCAGGATGTACAGGATTTACAGGTTTTTGCAGAATATATAGGATATACAGGATTTCAACACAAAGTGCTATACATGACCAATGTTGATAGATATATTTGAAATGAGAAAGTGGGCTCAGACCCCAAATATTTCAAATGAAACGATTGTCCTGTAGTACCCTGGTGTTGATCAGACAGCTGTACCAACTGCAGCTGTGAGTAGTGATGCTTTGATCCTTTCATAAACCTTTGTTTGGAGATCAGGGGTTTGTTTGGGGAGGCCATTACACAATGTGATGACCCTGGATAAAAAATGTCAATCGCTGATTTTATTATTTTATTCAAAGTGCGCACCAGGCGCTTGCTTTTGTTGTTCTTGACCTGTAAAAGCAGAATATTGGAGCAGCCTAGTCTGAGTTCCCGACCACTATCGACAATGACCTACCTGATAAGGTAAAAAAAACGAATTACAACATAATGTCAAACTATATTCCATGATGAGATTAAGTGATATGTTTGCTGTTCCAGATCATCTTCTACGAGGACAAGAACTTCCAAGGACGTTCTTACGAGTGTAACGGCGACCCCAGTGACCTGCACGCTTACTTCAGCCGCTGCAACTCCATCAGGGTGGAGGGGGGATTCTGGGTGGTTTACGAAAGGCCTGACTACATAGGCTACCAGTATGTCCTCACCCCGGGAGAGTACCCAGACTACCAGCTCTGGATGGGATTCAGCGACACTGTCAGGTCCTGTCGAATGATCAGGAATGTGAGTACAGCGGATACAATGCATGATAAATACCCAGACGCCAGTGAGACATGAATGAACATGCGAAATATACGATACTAAGACAATTTAGTGCATATCTAGAGCTAATTCTACATTTTCATATTCACACAAATGGCTTCGCACCATGGTGTTGCCCTGTCAAAACCATATGGTTGTTTGTTAAAACAGGAGTCCCCTCCAAATCAAATCAAATCCACGTTTAATTGTATAGCCCTTTTTACAAGCAATGTCACAAAGGGCTTCGTGTACCAGATGCTCATAGAAATGCCCTGTCAACCCTCCAGGAATGTTATTTCCCATCAACCAGACGTACAGTAGACATTTTTTAGTTCTGCTTTTAATGCTCCATTGCTTGAGATGCAATCCACTACTTTTGTCTGTCTCTGGGGGTCAGATGGCTCAGCAGGTTAAGGCGTTAGCCTCGGACGGTTGTGAGATCGAACCTCGGCTGTGGCTATGTGAAGTTGTATCCTTGGGCAAGACACTTCACCCTACTTGCCTCAGGGAGAATGTCCCTGTACTTAATGTAAGTTGCTTTGGATAAAAGCATCTGCTAAATGAATAAATGTAAATGTCTGTGTTACTTCAGGTGGGAAACACCTGGAGGATGACATTGTGGGAGAGGCCAAACTTTGAGGGCCAGAGCCTTGACCTGACAGACAACCTGCCCTTTTTCCATGAGTGCTGGCACAATCAGGGGGTCCACTCCTGCAAGGTGTTCGAGGGAGCCTGGGTCTTCTATGAGCACCCCAACTATAGGGGGCGCCAGTGGCTGCTGGAAAAGGGGGAGTGCAGACGTTACACTGAGTGGGGAGGCATGCAAGGTAATGTGGGCTCCATCCGCCAGGTCAAGGAGCTTTAGACACCGCAGGATGATGTCATATCCCGCTACCGTGTGTGGGACAAAACGATAAAAATGCTTTCAAAAGATAATCCTACTTGTGGTCCTCTTGTTCCGTACATTTTCTTCAAACTTCTACATGGCGTATAAAAACGGATTCTGATTCAAAGTCCTCTACAATTCATCATATCTATGATTTAAGGCACGGAACTGAGTTTGTGCTAACGAAAGCAAGGTTTCACAAAGCTGCTGTGAAATGGCCTCATGGTAGACACCATATACAGTATCACTCTTTGTCTTTTGTAAGGGGGTCGATGTTTGATAGAAGTGTGGGGGGTGGGGGGGGATGAGCGGAATAGGCAGCATGCAGCTGGTGGTGGTCCACTGGCACAGTCAAAGCCCCTGAACAATAGCCCTGTAAACCCCAGTGATGATTCAGGGGGAATGTGCCAATAAGGATCCACAGCATGCCAGTGGGTATTGTGCTGAGGTGGCAGCCCCATGCCAGGGAAGGCTGCAATAACACGATACATTATCAAAGAGGAACAGCTGGACAACATAGCCCAACCTAGCATGACCTGACCTGGCATTACCCAGCCTGCACCGGGGCAGTGGCATAGCATATGCAATGCAGATCAGAGAATCGTGAAGGGCCGCCAGGGGTGGACTGGCCATCTGGCATTTGACCCAAGTCAAATTTGACCCAGGGTCGTTGACCCAATGTGGGCCGGGGCCGCCGCGGATCAGTTGGTACCAGGCCGCGGGCCGCCGAAGAAATACGATAATGAATAACAATATTTTATTTGGAAAAATTACCGGATGCTCTCGGTTAAATGTCGGTCACTTGAGTGTCCAAATTTTTTCCCACAAGTACAAAAAACGAGTACAAAACTGACGTCTTTGGGACGTCGGACTACAATGGACTGTAGCTATGTGACGTTGTGTCGTTGGGCGAGGCGCTTTACCCTACTTGCTTCAGGGGGGATGTCCCTGTTGTACTTGATGTAAATCGCTTTGGATGGAAGCGTCTGCTCAATGAATAATTACTAGTTGACAAGCGCTTGTTCCCATATCCGCTGCTGCACTTCTACAAAGTAAACAGCAGAGGGCAGCAATGAACAGGGTATTGTCAAAAGTAGGCAGTGAAGTGTGAAGACAAGGGAAGTTTGCAGACACTATCTGAAAGTGAGTCTGCCATTTACTACATCAAGGATGCAGCGGCACAGTATCCCCCCCCCCCCCCCCCCCCCCCCCCCCCCCCCCCCCCCCCCCATGCTCTCTATTGTCTACAGCAGCGAGCTTTATTGCCATTACTTGCTTCCCTACTGGTACACTATTGGACATTTGAGATGCATGCTATTACATTTTAACTTGTGACTCTTCTTCCCTTCGGCACTGCTTTGGTTTCACATGATGTGCGCTTCATAATTTATAAACACGCTATGTTTTGGAACTGTCACGTTGTTCAGATCAGCGACCGATGCTCTTTTGTAAAGCTCTCTCTTGGAAGTCGCTTCGGATAAAAGCGTCTGCTGAATGAGTGAACGTGAACCCAATGTAAATGCACAGAGGGCTTTCATCGCGAAAAGCCTCCCACGATATCTCACCGCACATCCGGTCATGAGATGATTTCATTAACTTGTCTGGTAAGAAATCGCTTTGCCTCACATTCTTAAGCTCCATGTGGCCTTCAGATATACAGTTGGGGAAAGGAGACATGTTAAGGAATTCGTACGGTTTTCTAGTCCACGTGTAGGAGGCTGCAGAGAGTGTCCCTGTTGGTAAATAGACATGTTCTGTTATTGATGTCTTTTATTACGATCCACAGGCGATGTTCTGGAGAACACTGGAAACACATCCAACGTCTTCTATAAGTAGGCCATCATGAGAAACGCCTACCCTAAGGGAGAGGGATGCACGTGGGGGATTACCGGCAGGGTGCCTTTCGACATTTTGGGGGGATGGAGGAAGTAGATTATTACTGTTACATAAAAACCATCCTCCCACCGAATCTGAGACGTGGCCGCCATCTTAACTTCCTTTTGTCATCCTCGCAGAAGAACAGATCTGGAGCGCTCCAACACCCTCATTCGTTTTACGTAACAGGGAGATCGACGCTGTGCGAAGGCTGAAACGGTGTTGTACCTTGTTTCAAATTGAGGGCAGGTTACATCAGGTTATGTAAGGTACCAGCATTACACCCAACGCCCCCCCCCCCCCCCCCCCCCCCCCCCACACACACCCACACACACACCCACCCACATGTGCCATACCACCTCGACGGGTCTAAATGACTAAATGAGGATTACAAAAGAAAAAGACTAAATGTAAATGAGAGGAAGATTACAAAGTGAACAAGACAGTGGTTGCTTATCTTTTTTTTTACATAAACTACATCTTGGAAGGTTGTGAGTTCGAACGCCGGCTGTGGCTATGTGATGTTGTGTCCTTGGGCAAGGCACTTCACCCTACTCGCCTCAGGATGAATGTCCCTGTACTTAATGTAAGTCACTTTGAATCAAAGAATCTGCTAAATGAGTATTGGTTCGTTTTTTATAATCTTGACTGCACACGGTTCAGTACATTGCCGCTCTTGCCGTGGTCTTGTTTACTGTCATTCGAAGACAGTGAGCGGAGCGTCGGGAAGGTATTGAGGGTCACGGGGGAGGAAACGGAGAGGAGAGGACAATGGCCGCTCTGTGAGCGGTACGTGACGCAGCCTCGCGCGCGGGGGGGGGGGTCCACATCACGAGACCTTGACCTGGCCTGCACAGTCTGTCGCTGGCCTCTCCAACCCTTCGTGCCCCCCCCCCACCCCCCACCACCCCCCACCCCCACCCCCGCCACCCACCAGCCCTGCATTACAAAGTAGAATCTCCCCTCTATTTTCAGCGGGCCAGATGTATTCTTTTTGCCTCCATCTTCCCTCTTCTCCTCCCATGGCTGAAAATGACAGAACGCTATTATTTAGAGTGGGATATTTCGGGGATCTTGGGGACGGCAGCTGACTTGACTCCGGATGAGGTGACAGATGGTCGTCGATGTCGGTTGCCACGGTGCTCGCTGACAAGGGGCCTGACTCACTCCTTTTGACGACACCTCATCAGATCCCCTGGTAGCACCTCAGAAATGACTTACAGCTTTCTCTCTCTTCGTTTTTTTTTCTCTCGTTCTGCAGTCTTATGGGTTTCAGTGCTAGAGTGTCTGAAATATGACAGAAATATCATAATTCACACTTTCGTTCATTTGGTCGGGGTGCCATTTCACTGATTTCTTTCTGGGAAAAAAGCACTTATTGGTTTCTCACAATGTATGTTTCATAATCCATAAACCCGCTATGTTTGGGCTTTATCACGTTGCTATGCTCAGTGACCAATGCTCTTTTTTAAAGATCTCTCTTGTAAGTCGCTTTGGATAAAAGCATCTGCTAAATGAATTAATGAAAATGTAATGTAAGTGATAAGGTGCCTGTGTACAGCAATCCCATTCGGGTCTGATCTGATATCAAATGCACACCAGATATATTCTGCGATCATGTATCCTAAACAGGATGAAGAGTGGTTTTATTGTCGTTTGTACGTTGTATTGTTGTTGTTCGTGCATGACAGTCATACAGTGAGAACCCCACAGAGTAAACAAGAGTGTTGGCTAGGGAGTCATAGGGAGTCAGATGGCTCAGCGGGTTAAGGTGTTGGCCTCATTGTTGTAAGGTTGTGAGTTTGATTCCTGGCTGTGGCTGTGTAATGTCGTGTTCTTGGACAAGGCCCTTCACCTTACCTGCCTCAGGGGGGTTGTCCCTGTACTTACTGTAAATTGCTTTGGATAAAAGTGTCTGCTAAATGGCTATTTATTTGTTTATTACTGTTTACATCAGCTTATAGGACGGGACTCACCAGTAAAGCCATCAAACGGACAGGACTCTTGTCATCTTATTGGCGTGGACTAATGTCCTGTAAACTTTTTAAAATAAAAACAGACACAAGCCAGTGAACACATACGCAAGCATCAACCCAGCCTTGTGCTATATAGAATGGCGAATTCCAGGAAGTGATCAATACTTCAGCAACGTTGTTTGGCACAGATTCTAAGGCACAATGCAACATTACGACCAGATGATGTCATCTGTTTCACCTGGCTATCAGGCAGATTCTGGTCCCATATTTCCCGGGGCGATCATTAAAACAAGACCAAAGAGAACCGGCCTCCTCCGAACCTTGATTGCACGGCCGATCGCGTTTACCGATTTAGCGTGACCCTACTGAACTCTACTCCCTCATTTCCTGTCCTCTCTGCATGTAGTCGTTAGCATGCTGGGATTGACGTCGCTGGGACTTTATTATCACCACTTCCGCTCGGAGTCATGTGGCTGGGCGGGTTTGGGAGTCGGGCTAGTAATTAGAAGGTTCCTGGTTCGAATCCTGGTCGTGTCAACATGACGTTGTGTCCTTGGGCAAGGCACTTCAGCCTACTTGCCTCAAGGGGGGAACGTCCCTGTACTTACTGTACAAATATGCGACTGATGCCATACTAGGTAAGTATCCAACTGACTTTATTAACCTTTCATGACGTTACCTTCCACAGCTACGGTGGCCTCTTGGTGCCATAATAGTGTTTCGCAGGATATCCTTACACTTACATATTCATTTAGCAGAAGTTTTTATCCAAAATGACTTACAAGAGAGTAAGTACACTGCTCTACATAAGAGCAACTGATAAATGGCGAAATGTAAACGCTATCCTTTCCTCACTGTGATAAAGCTTTGATCAAAACAAATCTAAGGGTAAGTGCGTGTATCGCTACAAAACAGTAAGAGTGATTCACAGCAGAGGTGACAAATGAATGTGCACGTTGTTGTTAATGCCTGTTACCATTCGTTCAGTTGGAAAGCGCTCGTGAGTTGAAAGGACCTGTCCTAATACACAGCCGTCAGATTTCAGCATTTGGAAAGCGTGTGGACAAAAGCTGGACATCACGAGTGAAACAGCATTAAACCGCATTAGAGCCCAACTGTAAATGGCAGTTGATTGCAAGTAATTTCATTACCTCTAGACCAATGGATGAATCACTCCTTATTCAGAGAGCGAGAGAGAGAGAGGGAGTGGGGGGAGGGGAGAGAGGGAGAAAAAATTGAAAGGATGTGTGTAATGACTCATTGCTCAGGCCCCCCCCCCATTTCAGTTCTCCGCTCTGTCACCACTTTACAGCGGGGCGGCCAATTTTTCTTTCTCCACACCGGCGCTCTATAATTTTCATATTGACCCCCTGGTGATACACCGCTCTCCAGGTCCGACACCAACTAAACCACTTTGTCTCTTGCTTTCATGGGGGGCGGGGGGGGGGAGTGGGGCGGACCGGAGGAGGTTGTACCGGGGACGGTGAGAGGCGGTTCATGTTCGAAGCTTGAAGCCCTCATCATGCTCCAGATAGTGCCCCTGTCAGCCATGCGGGCGTTCCGATTGGACGCATCAACCTGGCAGCTGCCCTAATTCAGGAGCGAAGTTTTCCCCCGGCGAAGAGGTCCTCCCCTGGAAGAGGAGATCGCGGGTGTCCGCCTGGTGAAATGTTGGATGCATCAGTGTCACAGCGCGAACAGCTGATTCCATCGGAGCCCCCGCACGCCAACATGCTCACCTGTCCGTCAAGGGGCAGTTTCCATTCAGCTGTTGAAAGTCGTGTATGTTTCATAATCTGTAAATCTGCTATGTTTGGGGTCTATCACGTTGCTATGCTTAGTGACCAATGCTCTTTTGTAAAGCTCTCTCTTGTAAGTCGCTTTGGATAAAAGTGTCTGTTAAATGAAAAAAGAAAAAAAAAGTACAGCGACAGAATAACGGATTTCAAAGAAACCTTGGCTGGATTGAACGTGTCTGGATTTGTCAGATGGCTCTTCAATGCCTTTTCTCTCCACCGTCTTGTGCGTCTGGCCCCTAGGCCTGCACCAAGTGACGGCAAAATAACGCAATAACGCAGGAGACCGTTACATAAGAAAGGATCACAAAAGCGTTCATTGTGAGCTGAGGGAAATCGAAGACACGCAGAAAACCCGATACAAAGACACCAGCTGAGAAGCGTTTGGCATAGATGAGCGTGAAAGAGCTTCCTTCAGCTCAGTGTCCGCCAGGTGCGCGTTGCGTAAGACTCCCAACTCCAAACCTCAGCCTATGAATCGAGTCAAGCAGATCGAGAGCCCTCCACTCAGCCTGCAGGGAAAGGTGCGGCCTTCGTGGATTCATTTACATTAACAGATAGTCACATAGCAGACGCTCTTATCCAGAGCAACTTCCAGCACATACAAGAACATTTCCCCCAAGGCAGGTAGGGTGAAGTGCCTTGCCCAAGAACACAACATCATGTTGCCTCAGCCGGGTATCGAACTGGCGACCTTCTGATCACTAGCCTGATGCCCTAACCGCTCAGCCACCTGACTCCCAATCAGTAATGCTGCTGCGATCCTCAATTTGCGCTGGGAATGGAAGAGCCTACTCGGCAACACAGACGTCGAAGCCTTGCTTGAGAATCCTTGCAAAGGTTTCCTCTGCGCTTGACAAAGGCTCATCGTGGAAGTGTAGTGAGGTCACTGCCTCCCGTAAAGCATAGTTTCGATTGAAGACCAAGCAGAGGAACAGAAATCTATAGGGATTGTAAAAGGATCATCAATTACGCTTCACTCAACTACTAAATAACTCATTTAGCAGACAGTTTTAGCCAAAGCGATTTACATTAGATACAGGGACAAACCCCTTGAAACAAGTGCCTTGCCCATGGACAGAACATCACATAAGCACAGCCGAGGTTCGAAGTCACAACCTTCTGAACACGAGGTCAACACCTTAACCCGCTGAGCCATTTTAGATTAGATTAGACTAGATTCAACTTTAATGTCATTACACAGGTACAAGTACAGGGTAACGAAATACAGTTAGCATCCAACCAGAAGGGCAAAACAGTTATTACAACAGAATATAATTTTAATTGCATACTCAGAATATACACAGTATGAACAGTATAATCAGAATATACAGGGTATGTACAGATTAAAGTGATTTAAGACAAATGTACAGCTGTATTGTACAAGATGCTACAATATTTTACAGAATGCATGTATGTACAGTTAGTGCAAATGATGCAATGTGCAGATGTGCAAAATGAACAGATAGTGCAATCTGACTCCCATAGCCATCTGCCTGAATAAAGCAGGATACTGAGGGTGAGAGCATTCAGTTAAACATGCTAGGTTTAGTTAGCTCCCTCTCAGGACGCTGATGCATCCTCTATTTCCGCACGGCTCTCCCAGGCTTGTTATTTTGATGGACACGGTTTATAATTACTGCCCTCCTTGCTCTTTATCAGTCTATACTATCGCAATGTGCTAAGGAGGTGAGTCATATGAGTCACTGTGAATATAAATTCCACTACCCACTCTCTCACAAGCGCACTCACTTTCTGCTACTAAATGGGTCAGAATAGATCTAGCAAATACACTTGAGCTTCAGAATTGGATAGAGAGGACGCATTAGTTTTTTTCAATGGCACTCAATCTCAAATCCAGACCAGAATAAGTGTCTCTCAGGGAGGTTTTCCCAAAGACAGGGTGATGCATCAGTGATGGTGACGTTAATCCAACTACGAAGCACAGGAAAAAAATGTAAAGGTGTTCGGTGACAGGAAAAAGAGACTTGCGCTGAAGAAGAATGTATTGATGTACTTTCAGAGAAATGCTACTCTCGGCACCTGCTGCTGAGCGGGTCGTTGACCCTGCAGAAACTCTGAACCTGTCTGTCTCCTGTGTTATTCCTCTTTATTTGACTTCATTCCGAGCTATAAGGACAAGTCTGGTCATGGTCTGTGTTGTGTGCTGCCATCTTCCTATTAGAAAAAAGGCAGTAGGAGAAAGGGGGAGATTGAGAGAGCTAGAGAGATGGCGAGAGAGAAAGAGGAGGGAGGGAGAGACAGGGGGAAGAGAGAAGGTGAGAGGGAAGAGAGAGAGAGAGAGAAAGAGGAGGGAGGGAGAAACAGTGAGGGAGAGAGAGATGAAGAGAGAGAAAGAGGAGGGAGGGAGAAACAGTGAGGGAGAGAGAGATGGTGAGAGGGAAGAGAGAGAGAGAAAGATGAGGGAGGGCGAGACAGTGGGGGAGAGAGAGATGGTGAGAGGGAAGAGAGAGAGAGAAAGATGAGGGAGGGCGAGACAGTGGGGGAGAGAGAGATGGTGAGAGGGAAGAGAGAGAGAGAAAGATGAGGGAGGGCGAGACAGTGGGGGAGAGAGAGATGGTGAGAGGGAAGAGAGAGAGAGAAAGATGAGGGAGGGCGAGACAGTGGGGGAGAGAGAGATGGTGAGAGGGAAGAGAGAGAGAGAAAGATGAGGGAGGGCGAGACAGTGGGGGAGAGAGAGATGGTGAGAGGGAAGAGAGAGAGAGAAAGATGAGGGAGGGCGAGACAGTGGGGGAGAGAGAGATGGTGAGAGGGAAGAGAGAGAGAGAAAGATGAGGGAGGGCGAGACAGTGGGGGAGAGAGAGATGGTGAGAGGGAAGAGAGAGAGAGAAAGATGAGGGAGGGCGAGACAGTGGGGGAGAGAGAGATGGTGAGAGGGAAGAGAGAGAGAGAAAGATGAGGGAGGGCGAGACAGTGGGGGAGAGAGAGATGGTGAGCGAGAACAAAAGAGAGAAAGAGAGAGAGAGAGAACAGAGCAATGCAATGAAGTGTGTTGCCGAAGAGTTCAGCACTGAGCATCCTGGCAGAATTACGTAAGAGGCCTTTTCGGGTCTATTTTTAGTGCGGCCGCAGAGAAAGTCTTAGCGAAGCAGAGAGAGAGAGAGATGCAATGAAAGCGAATTCAATTCTCCAAGCAATTTGCAGGCTCACTGGGTGACTGTGATTACTTTGGGTGTAAGGTTATGTCGACTCACAGTGGGAAATTTGGTAATTAGCAGAATGAGACAAAGTGGGTCGAGGGAGAAATTTGATGAAGTATGAGCTGTAATGTGCATCTGTTTAGCACAGCTATACAGGCTCCTGTTGAAGAGTTAAGGCCACATGAAAGAAAGAGAGAAAGAAATGATCCCTTATCAATCTTCTAGTGGGGACATTTCAAACACACACATATATTCAACGCATTGGTCAGTATTAGAACCGCCACCGGGAATGAAACCCAGGCCTTCTGCACATGGTAGGCAAGAATACCACTGAAACACTATGTCGATCATTCAGAAAATCTTAGAGTGAATTTTCTGAAAACCATTCCAGTCACAGTCACAAAATCAACACGCAAGCTCCTTTTAATCACTCTCACCAAACGTTACAATGGGAATAGCCAGTCTGGGTTCCCAGACTGGATCTCCATTAGGTTGAGAATCATTACGGTGGGCTGAACTCGTGCTTTCTCTGAAACAATGGGAGTGGTATCGAAGCAGAATAAGTTGAAAGGGGGAATTAGCCCGGCGGTGATGCAGATGAAGGGTCTTTGAAGTAGTCATGTGCGACGCTCCGTGGTCGATACTATCAAAAGAGCCAGAAGAACTGTTACGAAACTGTAAAAGATGTCTGCTGGCCAGGAAAAAGGAGGGAGGGGGGTGGGGGGGTGGGACCGGGATAGGGGCCAAGATGGACAAAGAGAAAGCTGTATTCCATCAGCGGTTTGGTCAGAGCTCTTGGCTCGGGCTCCAGGAGGTGTCTGAATGGAAGGTTCCAGACTGACACAGTGCTTGATGACATTGAGTCACGAAGTAACTTGTTTAGCTGGGCTTCGTTGAGCGGGTCTGATGCTCTGGAACCAACGCATTCGGAGCCAGCGTGTGGCACCTTCGACAACAACGGTTGGCAGGTAGATTCTTGAAAATAATCTCTTGTAAATCGCTTTGGATAAGAGCGTCGGCTAAATGAATTAATGTAAATAAATGTTCAACTTATCATGTTCCGGATGATGTCTGAAACAGTTTGACCCATGTGTGACAGGGGGTGCAGGGAGATTGAGTCCCCCCAGCCCTCCAAGGCCAACGTTCTCAGCTCGGTCCAGGAGGGGGGCCCTGCGAACGCCCCTGGCCCCTTTGAAGAGCAGACATGAATAATGGATCTGAGGCTCGAGCAGCACCTCTCGGCCAGGTTCAGCTCCCTCCTGCTGCCCTGCAGCGCCAAACAGAGATAAAACACAGCATAACTCATCCATTATGCAAGGGGCTCGCTTGCACACGGGCAGAGGCCACATGAAGGGATGAGTCACTCTCTCATCCTCGCTCCTTTGGTGGAGAGGGATGGGAGGTTCTTCAGGATTGACACAAGGAGGTTGTGAGTATAGTGAAACAGATCCTCGTACTGTACGTAGCCATCATCACCACTGCCACCACCACCACCAGCGGCGTACATGATTACATGATACATTATTTTATACATGATCGGAATGACAACTGAATGAGAACTGCAAAGTGAGGGAGTCAGGTGGCTCAGCGGTTAAGGCCCTGGGCTCATGATCGGAAGGTTGTGAGTTTGATTCCGGGCTGTGGCTACATGATGTTGTGTCCTTGGGCAAGGCACCTCACCCTACTTACCTCAGGGAGAATGTCCCTGTACTGTCAGGTTCTTTCCCTTTTGGCACTTGTTAGTGTTGGTTTCCCACAATGTATGCTTCATAATCTGACTACCCGCAATTTTGGGAACTATCAAGTTGTTATGATCAGTGACCGATGCTCTTTTGTAAAACTCTCTTTCGGAAGTCGCTTAGGATAAAAGCATCTGCAAAATGAATACATGTAAATATTATCATAACTCAGAACACGAAAAAGATTTGTTATTTTGCCTCTCTTTGATTTTGTGCGTCTGTCCGTTTAAAAGTGCATTCCGTTATGGCATGAGACATGAATGAAACGCAGCCATTCATAAAAACAAGTCAAGCTCGCCTGCGATTGGCTAGTGGGGTATAAAGCGCTACGCGAAAGCCTATTGGCCAGTCGCAATGGAAAGACGTTTTGAATGACAAGGCTGAACAACCAATGGGCGCTTATCACGGACTCTTATTTTGGCTTCTGTGAAAACCAGACGATCCCATTGAGAAAACCACAGTCAAGTTTTGCGTGAGGGACACGGCAGTCTTGAGCGGTGAAGCAAGGATCCTCACAGCGTGGAACTAAACGGCATTTATTTTCACCACTGCTTTGGAATTGAAGAACTAAAGGCAAGCATATATTTTACTGCAATTATTAAGGGCCTCTAAAGCTCATGCATGTATACGGCCACTTATTATTTGCGTTTTTTGCTGTAACATTTACTTTCACCGACTTGCAGTCGCGTTTGGATTTATTTATATATTTTTTTCCCAGTGAGGGAGGAGGGATGTGAACGCCATTTCACGAGCACAAATCTTTTTTTTATTATGGCCACCATTTTATCATTTGTAGGCTGGTCGTGTGACTGGCACAGAGATGCGTGCGTTAGATGACTTTGTTTGCACGCGTGCGGAGTTTTTATCAGCGATCGCTCGATAATTTATGAATGGTTCGGTCGTGCCCCCCCTCCCGTCGCTCACCCCTCCCCCCTCTTCTGAGCTCGACGGGCGAGAGAGATCAAATTTCACTTCATTGAGAAAAACAAGGGGCCACAGTAGGGAAGGAAAGGGCGGGGGGACGAGGAGGGGCGCTGGGCAGGGATTTAGATTTGGAACAATATTTCTTTACAGAAGTTAACTCTTTGCACTGCCAAGGGTTATATAAGATGACGCTTTTCCCATATACATGTTTTTTCTTTTTCTGCGGAGCGTTCGTCACCACTTGAACTGTGTAGTGCTTTTTATTTATGGAAGTGTCACCCTCTTAGCTTGACTAAGTCCATGTTTAGGCTCAGACCCAGTTTGCTGACACCACCAGCTTACATAAGGCTCTCCACTCCCTGCACAGGGAAAACTCCTTGCCTTGGGGGAGGTGGTGGGGGGGAGACTCACTAACACAAGGAGGTTGCGCAAACAAACACCCGTGAGAGATGAAAGGAGGTGCTGCTCTGTGAGCAAGACAAGCAGGCTGTGTTAGGCAGACATCCAGCAACAGGTGACTCGGCTAACTGTTAAAGGGGTGGGGGCTTGCTGCCTTGCCCGCCTCTTTTCTTTCCTCTCAGGAAGACCAGTGAGGCGAGGATCTCCCCCCCGGCCGACTCCTAAGCCCTCCTGCTTCCCCCCACCCCACGCCGTCCTCCAGCGGAGAGAGAGGGAAACGAGACCCGGGAAACATGGACGGCTTTTACGACCAGCAAGTCCCTTTCATGGTCCCACCCAACGTGAGTTACTAAGCCGAGAGGGTCTTCTCTGATCCACTTTAAGCAGCTTCTGAAGCAACTTTGAATTCATTGATCTAAATGGGCTCCCAAGCATTAAAGATCAGCTAGATCATTAACCGGGGGGAAAAGTCGACCTGCCATGTCATCCCTTGCAAAAAAAAAGCAGCGTACAGCGCCGGTTATATGATTTTATTTTGCAGCAGAAATCCCACGTAGAAGAACCAGTCAACCGGCTGTCCAATGAGAGGAAGAGGAAGTTTGTCGAGATAGAGCTGGCCCAGGACACTGAAGGTATAGCCAATAAGAAACGCTACATTAGGAAATGTTACCTTGAAATGCTTTGGGATGTCTGTGATGCACATCCCTGACACATCCCTGTCTTTCCATCCCAGAACTCTTTCAAGACCTTATTCAACTTCAGGAGATATGGATTGCAGAAGGTGAGCTTTGGCGGATCAATATGTCACTGAGACTGATCATTTTTCCAACCGTCTTTACCTCTGTCCCAAGGCTGGAATGTGAAATCATGATTTCTTCGTTTGTGATTTGATGGCTTTCATTCCCCCCCTGCAGCCCAGGTGCCTGATGATGAACAGTTTGTTCCAGATTTCCAGTCTGATAACTGTAAGTAGCCACATTTCTCTTTTTATATTCAGCTGCGACTCCTGTCACAGATCTTGTACTCCAGAACACCCAGAGCCTGTGTGTTGTGCTAACCACTTATAGGTGTCAGACCAGAGCCACCTTTCTGCCCAGATCATGCCTTCTTGGTAGCAGGATTCATTCTGTTAACGCGATGCCAGCACCCATCCACTGCCTTTATGGAAGGTTCGGCAGGCTAGCACGTTGCGCGAGCACCTGTCAAACGCGACGGTTCGGATGATTTACCTACCCCGCAAGGTGCTACTTACGCTGTTCCCCGTCTCTATTTTCTCTCCGTACGACGCCATCTATATAATTAGGCTCCGCGGAAGTGCGTTTGGCTCCAGGAGATTCTGGTGCAAGCACAGGCCTTCCGTCCCAGCGTGGAGGAGTCAAATGCTCCAACCGCTGGGAGTCGTAAGGGGGGGGGGGGAGACTGATCTGGCGGGCTGCATTTCTGCGTTGTAATTCATCGCCACCCTCGAGATTTCAGCTTGGGGGGGGGGGGATTTGCAGGACACACTGCCTGGATTGTGCTAGCTAGCTCCAGGGTACCGACTAGGTTTTCGCCTGAAGCGCCTGTGCGCGTTAACCTGCGTGCGGAGGGGGTGGGGGTGGCTCGTTGCCGTGGCTCGTTGCCGTGGTGTGGCACATTGCCAGGCTGACTCCAACAGACTCTTCATTCAGCAGGCTTGTTGTGCGGACTGTGCAGCTGGCAGGAGGAGCGGTTACCGTGGGAATCGCCTATCCCTCCCTCTCCCCCCCAAAAAAGAAAAGTACAAGGAATCATAATCATTTCTCTGTCGTGACAGTGTAGGACTGGGATTGGCAATCCTGGTCCTAGGGAGCCACAGTCCTGAAGGTTTTAGATGTTTCCCTGCTCCATCACACCTGACTGAAATGAATGGGTCATTATCAAGCTCTGTGGAAGCCTCATAATGACCATTAATTTGAATCAGGAGTGCTGGAGCAGGGAAACATCTAAAACCTTCAGGACTATGGCTCTTGAGGACACCACCCCTGGTGTAGGATTTCCAATGAACCAAAGGCCGTGCGTGGCTGACTTCCTGGTGCTCTGTGATTTACGGCGCTGCAGCCGGGCGTGTTGCCATCAGAACGGTGGCAGTTATGTGGCACCAGGAAACGGTGGGAACTACGGGCGCCAACAAAGCCCAGAATTAAAGATCCATCTATATACACACAATGGCAGCCTTGGCAGACGAGAGAAGGACTTTAGAAAAATATTGGCTTGTTCTGTTCTCCGGCTGACTTGGGAGAACACAGACGCTCTCTGTGTTTCTCCTTGTTTGCCAGCAGAACAATGGCGATGGCCGAGGGGAAGACGAACACTGTTTACGTTTCACGGCTCAAAAGATGGCTTATTATCCAAAGATGGGAGGAAGGGAAGACTATGAATCCCGTCTTTATTGACTGAAGTCCCTGCAATAGCGCACCCATGGCCGTTGATTTGAAACCAGAAGGAGCGCCTCCCGAGATGGAGAAATGATATACGGTTACAGTTACGCTCAGTGTTAAAGGGGGTGGGGGGAGGGGGTTGTTTTCCTGTGACAAAACACTCGGCAGCTAGGCCAAATGGCGTCTTAGCAAGCTCCCGGTGGAGGGGGGGGAAGGGAGTTTCCAAGTGTTGATGTTGGCTTGTTTTTGTGTTGCAGTGATGTTCCACGGCCCACCAGCCGGTAAAGTGAAGAGAGAGCCCACTCCCAAAGACTTGTCCCCCTGCAGCCAGGAGCATCGACTCACCCCCTACTCAGAAAAGTGCCTCTACAGCTACAGGTAGATACACATTCGCTTTCTCACACACACACACTCGCAATCGCACACAGTGATTGTAAGGAAGTCATTTGGATTGTCCCCTTCCCTTAACAGTGCCTATGACAGGAAACCCCACGGGATCAAGCCGCTGACTCCTCCCTCGACGCCT
The DNA here is from genome assembly GCA_030340685.1 of Protosalanx chinensis. Taxonomy (NCBI): domain Eukaryota; kingdom Metazoa; phylum Chordata; class Actinopteri; order Osmeriformes; family Salangidae; genus Protosalanx; species Protosalanx chinensis. The sequence continues at coordinate 5,398,082 of CM059333.1, forward strand.
GCCTCGCCGTGCAGTCCCTCCGCCACCTTGGGGACGCACCCTTTACCTCCCCCCGGCCACCTGCACGGTCACTGCAGCCGCCCCCCTCACAGCCACACCCCCTCGCCGAGCCATTCGCACCCTCGAACGCTGCCTCAAGCTAGCCAGAGCCAGCCGTTCGCGATGCCCCGCCTCCCTGTCGGTCATCCAGAGGCATCCTACAGCGCAGAACACAGGTGGGCTCGCAGGATATTTGGGGTTTGCTACCCCCTACAGCAGGGGTGGGCAATTCTGGTCCCAGAGGGCCGCTGTCCTGAAGGTTTTTTATGTTTTCCTGCTCCAGCACACCTGATTCAAATGAAAAGGTTATTATCAAGCTCTGTGGAAGACTTATAATGACCATTCATTTGAATCAGGTGTGCTGAAGCAGGGAAACATCAAAAACCTTCAGGACAATGGCCCTCGAGGACTGGAATTGCCCACCCCTCCCCTACAGAATGAGAATGCAGGTGTTTGAGATGAGGCCAGACTAACATCTTCCATTCCTCCACCCTCCCCAGGTTCCAGCGACAGCTCTCCGAGCCCTGTCTGCCTTTCCCGCCCCCTGACAGCCCCGCCCGCGCAACCTTCCCCCCCCACCACACGCTGTCCCGCGACGGACGCCCTCTCTACCAGCGCCACATGTCCGAGCCGCTCGCCCTCCTGCCCCCGCAGGGCTACAAGCAGGAGCTGGTGGACCCCCGCTACCCGGAGAAGGGGGGCCCTCCCATGGGTCCACCACATACGCCCTTCGCCCCCCTCAGCATCAAACAGGAGCCCAGGGACTTCTGCTACGATTCGGGTAAACAGAGACGCTTGAATCGATGTGCTTAAACGAAAAGGGCTGTTGTCAGGTTAGGATCATCACCGAGCCAAGTGAGACCTGTGCAGGATGAACGAGCCTTGTTAGAAGTCATTCTACTCACTGCTCACTTTTTGTGGCCCACTTTCTGGTAGTGATGTAATGTCCAATCCTCTTATCACCTCTCGGCTAAGTGCATGTGCGAGTGTACGATAAAGGACTGCCTTCAAATCCGAAAGCTTGGGATAAAGACAATTATCAACATGGAGCCGTATTGCTCTTAAAAAGTATGGGGATATTAGCATTAATATCTGTAATTGTCATTTTCATATCTTCCAGAAGTCCAGAATTGCCAGTCTTCTTTCAGGAAGTCGAACTTCTACCAAAATAATGAAGGTGAGTCCTTTTCATGGGTCCATTTTTGGTCCTTTTTTTAAACGTTTTTCTTTTACATTGTCAAGCTGTGCTTCTTAATAAGTCGAGCATGTGTACTCCTTGGTCAACAGGATTCCTGTACGACCGCGAGCCCCACCTGTACTACGATGACACGTGCGTGGTTCCAGACAGACTAGAGGGTAAGTCTGCCCCCTGCCACACTCACTCACTCCTCTGTCCCACTGGTCAGCCCTCCCCCTAACCTCCACCATGTGTGATAACCCCCAGTTACATTTAGTGATTTAGCAGACGCTCTTATCCAGAGCGACTCATAGCAAGTACAGGGACATTCCCCCCCTGAGGCAAGTAGGTCAAAGTGCCTTGCCCACAGCCAGGGACCTTCGGATTACTAGCCCGACACCCTGACCGACTGCACCACGACTCCCCTATATATCTTACAGTAACCGTTACAGTAAAGTCATATGCGTCTCTGCCATCCTCCCACTTCAGCTTGGATATAGCAGCCAGAAATGAGATGTTTTCATGCTATGTTTCCCATAAACCCCAGCACAGCTGACCCCCACGCTCTCTGCTGTGTCCCTCCCAGGGAAGGTAAAGCTGGAGCCAGGTTCGGGGTTGGTGTTCCGGGACGGTCCGCCCTACCAGCGCCGCGGCTCCCTGCAGCTGTGGCAGTTCCTGGTCACCCTGCTGGACGACCCGGCCAACGGTCACTTCATCGCCTGGACTGGCCGCGGCATGGAGTTCAAGCTCATCGAACCCGAGGAGGTCAGTAATAATAATAATACCTCATTTAGCAGACGCTTTTATCCAAAGCGGGTGAAGGGTGTAGTGCCTTGCCCAAGGACACAACATCGCATACCCAAAGCCGGGGTTCGAACTCACAACCTTCCAATCACGAGGCCAACACCTTAACCCGCTGAGCCGTCTGACTAGCTACTACTAAGGCATTATTCGACTTGTGTTACTTGACCTTTTGTACAAGGGGTATTTTCGATGTTTGCTCGCTGTGTTTGTCATCGCTCGTTTAGCGTCCTTTATGCTTACGTGGCTGTCTTCCTGCGTCAGGTGGCTCGGCGCTGGGGCATCCAGAAAAACCGCCCGGCCATGAACTACGACAAGCTGAGCCGCTCCCTGCGATACTACTACGAGAAGGGGATCATGCAGAAGGTAAAGGCAGGTTACGTTCCAATTCTCTTCCTCTAATCCAGATTGATAAACCATTCAGTGAAATTGTTTACGAGATGTTGGGTCCGTTTCCAAACTAAGCTTCGCTGACCTACGTCTTGATTTTCTTCTAGGTGGCTGGGGAAAGGTACGTCTACAAGTTTGTGTGTGACCCCGAGGCGCTGTTCTCCATGGCTTTCCCTGACAACCAGCGGCCCAGCCTGAAGTCCGAGCCGGATGGCCTCCCCTTGACGGAAGACGACACCGTCCCCCTGGCTCACTACGAGGAGGGGGGCCGGCCCTATCTTGCTGACGGGGGGGAGCAGTGCGGCTCTGGACTGGCGTTCCCAGACAGTTACTCTTATTGACCCCTACAGGTGTAAACATAACACAACCACACACACACACCCAGCGAGGCCAAACTGCTGAGCGGATTTGGATGTCTTCGACCCCTTTCAACTCTCAACAGCCCCCCTCCATCGCCACCTGCTGCTGGGATGTCTAGCAGGTCTAGAGAAGGCCCTCTCCAGCCACCGGGAAGGAGGTGAAACACTCGAGCGCCATCTTGTCTCTGTCACCAATCTCTCACTGACCTTTGAACTGGGGCAGGATTAATGACGTGTAGGCGGACTAAGTGAACTGTGGTTAAGCCGCAGGCGTCATGGAGTTGAGCACGTGAAAGTCCAGAGTGCGTAGGAACCGGTAGCAGTGCAGTTTTCTCTTGACCATTTTTTAATAGTTGGATTAGGATCTTAAGGCACAATTTGTCCTTTTTAGACCGGTTGAACGGCTGCATCCCAAATAAAGACACACACACACACACACCAACATGATATTCCATAACTTAACAACAGATGATTGTTATGTAACATTCTTTGCCCATTCATTGGAATACAAAAGGCAAGGAACTGACTGTTAAATGGGTTTAGTCCTTGTAAATGTCTAGATCCTTTTTGTAGAGGCTCAGGTTTGTAGGAGGTTCACAGAGCATTATTTCCCTGTGTGGTCAGTGTGTGGCGAGTTCAGCGACCACCCTTAAGGACTTTACCAACGCGGTATCACCCTTTGACCCCTACTCTCTTTTATTCAAATCTAACTCTGGGAAATGTTTCTCACCAAAAACACCTTTTGTGATGCTCTTGTATATGGCCTCAACTTATATCAAATGATCTGTTTTCCTCCCTTCCTTCCCTTTTGTATATTTCATGTAAAATGTTAAAGGGATATAAAACAGTATTTTTGTCCTCAAGCTTTGACTTTCTATATGAGGTGTATATTGAAACTTCTGTTCAATTATTCTTGCATATTTGCTAAAGCTTGGATTTTTTGGCACTATTGTCCTGTGTGTATTTTATTTTATACTGTGTCCTATAGCTAAAGTTACTGCTATTGTACAGCTGTAACCCCCCTCCCCTTCAAATTGTAATACTGCCCATATTAAACTGACAGGGGGATGCTTCTCTTGGAAATGTTTTTCCCTACAAATGACTGTACCAATCTAAATCAGACAAAATTTCCGCTTTTTTGTATAGTTTGTTATTGAAGTGAATCTATATATATATAAAAAATCGTATATGAATATATTTTTGCAGAGTATGCATTTGTTCAACGTGTAATAAGCAGAGAACTTGGGTGTCGTTCATCTCTGGGTGTCTTGTTGGATGGACGGGATCTCTCCCATATTGAGTCAGAGGTGGACGGTACTTACATGTACGACTACATTTTGATTTTATTGTCTCTTAACGGATGTCATCACCCATGTTGAAGCTTACCGGCACTTTGTGTGACATCTGCTCCCAAACTATAATGTGTGCCTTCCGCTGCTTTGATCTTTACCGGATACAATAAAGTCTTATTACTACTTCAACTTATGTCCCTTTTTCATCATTCGATATGGAGGACGGAATATCTTTTACCTTGCAATGTTACTGGAATGACAATCTGCGCTTTCTGTAAATGCGTCAAACACGTGACACGTGACGTGGCCAAGAACTAACTAGTCCCCAAGCCTTATAGCGTTTGAGTGAGAAATACATGCATACATAATCTTTTGTTTTGAACAAGAAAAGTATTAAAACCCTGACAGTATATGATGACCTTTTCAAGAAAGACTGAAGTATATTTTTAAATATTTTCTGTGTGTTTTGCTTTGTTTTATATGTCTTCTTTGTGTTTTTGTTTTTCTTTACACTTTGTCTATCCAAATAAGTTTTGATCTTGATGTTTGTGAGCTCTGTTAAACTTGGCATATTCTGTATGTTTTATATTTCAATAAAGCTGTAAAAAAAAAAAAAAGAAAAAAACGCTGCTCTCTCCTCCACAGGAACGGAAGAGAGAGCAGCTCTCCTTCACGCACCTGTCTGTCTGCCCGGTCACTGTCAGTGGGGTATTAACTGAAAATCTCCTGCTGATGACCCTGATCCACTTACCCGGAACATTGTGGACACACTTTAGACTGATCACTTGGCTGCATGGCATCATGGAAACGGGACAAATCCCGTCCACGACACGCACGCAAATATACTGATCTGGTTACCGATTCAGGTGACACGGTTGGAATAGTGTACTCACCGGCTGGATTAGGTCCTTCGGACAGGTGTGTGCTGCACATTTGTCTGATGACAAACACCTTCTCCGGATCAGGGTGATGAAAGGTGATGGGATGATCGAGGGTTGACACCTTGCGCAAAGGTCGTGAACCTGCTTTGGCGGCTTTCATTTTCAACAAACACTGCAAACACACAAAGCATTGAAAAGACAATCCCGCACTATGAGACATATGGTTCAATACTAGACAATAGACAAAAGATGGTAGACAATGAAGATCTATTCTAAATCATGGTTGTTCTGCTGAAGACAATATGGCCTCCTTTACCAGACGTGGATTATGCCTAGTCTTAAAGTAAGATAACTATTCAGTGAAGATATCTAATGAAAACGATTTTGGTCAAGAACCAGGCTTATCCATGTCTAGGAAACTGGGTCTAAGTGTCATAAACATTTGCACAATGATCAAATATTATCCATGAAATGCGGTATTTGAACCTCCAACATCTGCATCCGCTGTCGACAGTGCTAACACGGAGCTAAACCTACCCTCATCTATAAATGACCAATGCAGTAGTTTTTTCTATCTTTTTAATCTCTAATATAAAAAACTAACAAACATCAAAGGGTTAATGTGAAGGTTATCGATGAACAGCGTCATCGTGTGGTTGATCTTAGCCTGTGCAAGTAACCGTAAACAAAACAAAAAACACTTCATCCTGAGTTTAAAAAGAAAGAATAATACTGCCACACTGAGAATGATGTTTGCTTATTATGTTTTGAACATATTATGTTTGAATATTGGCTTACTGCCAATATTACTACATTTACATTCAGTCATTTAGCAGACGCTCTTATCCATAAAGATTTACAGCAAGTACAGGGACATTCCCCCTGAAGCAATGTCATGTTGTGAATGTCATGAATGAATGTCAGAATGTCATAGGGACCCTCTGATTACCGGCCCGACACCCTAACCAACTGTGCCACATGACTCTACTATTACTACAAACGTTTCTACAATTTATTTAAATGTGTCAATAATCACAAGTGACAGAAGGAACCAGAATTTGCCACCAGTCAACAAAACAATGACCCTTTTGACCTATTTGGGAATCGAGACCAAGGTATTATTTAGGATGTGCATGGATTGAACATTTTAACTCTAAAGTTTGGTTTTTGTGTTTAATTCAGGCCTGCTATGAGCTTCTGTCATCGTGTCACATCTGGGGCCAGTTTAATGACACACGGAAGAGAACCATCTAGAATGAACACAAAGCAACAACAAAAACAAAATGGAACCGGGCGAGAGGCTCATTTGTAGAACGACTCTTTTTATTTTGTAAAAGAAAACTGTAAGTCACTTCTAGTTTTGCCTTTGACACAATCGTCTCCCATTTCACATTTTTTTCTTTAATTCATTTTATAAATTAAAATGGAACATTATGCATGCAATACCGCATTAGCCGTTTAGTTTTCGTCTTCCACAACAAAAAGAAAAGGAACACAAATTCCCTTAGAGTTCTGATGAAGCTGTTTGGAAAAGAGTGGGAAAAGCCACAGCATGAAGCGATGTACACGGTTGCGGTTGCATAGTACATGGATTTCCTCATTTAAAACAGCATGCCTTTTGTATTGCACATTACTGAAACTTTGTATACTGAAACTTTGTGTTGTCTCAAGTGTCCCACAAGGGTCATCGTCATTTCAATGCGAGCACAAGTATACAGCAAATAGCTTCTCTCAAAGACATTATTTACATTTATGTAGTTATTATAAAAATAATCACCAGCAAAGATTTGTCTATTACTTTTTCTATATCGGGATAAACGTTAGTCTTTTTTTGTACATTTTCTCCAAAGAAATATCTTTTAAAATGTTTTCGGTCTCTGGTCAGGAAGGAACAAATGTTTTCTGAAAAAAATCTATTTATCACGAAACTTAATTGAGAGACAAAACTTTGGCCTCTTACTTTTTATAATAAGTCTAAATAAAAATACAAGAACAGACACTTATTTAGAACCATTTTAGCGATGGAAAATGTCTATCTACACCATTCAAAAAACAACGTCTTTCCCCTTTTGAAATGTTCCATATTCAGGACATTTTCAGGGAAAGGATTGGGGGTCAATTTTGTTTCAATTCAAGCTTGCAGAATAGATCCCTACTAGAAAAGGGTGGACAATATTCCCTTTTATTCGAGTAAAGAGAGGAAGTTGATCTAAAGGTTGCACTGGACGACACTGTTGTATGCCTCTCTGTCCAGACCACTCTCATCACCTGGTCTGGAAGAGGTGAAAGTTGGTCTAAAAAAAATCCCTCTGATTGTCTCAAGCAGCCGAGCGGAATCTTGGTTCGTTAGTTTTTTTCTTTTTTCTTGTGTGTTTTTATTTATTTTTAATGAATGGTGGCTCCCCATTCAATCAGTCAACCAATGCTATTTTGGCATGAGTCACAATATTACAGAGAAGCATGCTCATAAACAACAGCATATGTAATCGTATTCTTTTTTTCTGCAATCTTTTGTTTTTAGTCAGTGAACAAACTAGAAAGAGACAGACATGGGCAAGGAAATCAACTGGTTCTTGAAAAATCAGTGCCCTGACCAGACTTATATATTTGGAGCTATATCACAAACCCTATTGTTTCGAGGTTCATTCTTGTTTTTAAGGCACCACCTTCCTCTGGTGCTACAAAAGTCACTACAGTACATCAACTCTATTTGAAGGAATAAATACAAGACAGCTAACAAGGTAACTGCACATCTCTAACCATGCCTAAGAATACTCTGCTCAGGAACTCATTCTCCCAGTATGCATTTGTTCTGCATACAGTTAGCATTAGCAGAGGGGACCCCATTTCCTTGACCAAACACCCATGCAGCCTTTAGCTGAGAAGACAGTGGTCCTGGAGTTGTTTGCATTTCTCATTTCCTGCTCAAGCTGTCCAGAGGGCTTGTTATCTATGTGGCGCCCCCTATTGGAGGGTGTAAGGGCCTGGCTACCCCCTGCATTACAGGCCTGACTGATCGCCACCTAGTAACCAGGTTCCAGTCTGACTGGAAACCTGCTCATCCGGAACAAACCATATGTTGGAGACACACTGCAGGACATAAAGTGGTGCATTCAAAGTGGCGAAGGGGGACACAATGCCTGAGTCCTGGAAATAGCAATGGAGAGACACCATCTGGTATCTGTGAACTCAGAAGCCAAACATCTAAGGGGAGAAAACATAGATGCCTAAAATAGAAAATCCTGCTTTAACGTCTGCTTCATCATGCATCCAACCAATACTTGGTATTCTTTCATCAACCGGTCCTAATTGCTGCTTCAATACTATTTTCATTAGATACTTCAGGGCGGTTTTGGAGTCAGTGTCGGGACTAACGTAAGTCCATCATAAAAGGTAATCTCCGTCACACGAAACACAGGGATATCACTACTGAAGGTAGCATGCTTTGCAGTAGGAAACATGCCATTAGAGAATGAACATGATGCAAAGGACCCTGGCAGGCAACAACCCCACATCAGTCAGGTGCTTTGAACTGGAAACACAGGAAGCAGCAGAAAAAAAGGGTCCTAGAGAAACCTGACCCCGAGAGAAGGTAGCCCGCCTGCTGTCCGGGCGTTGTCATAGTAGCTCCTCCACAAGGCTTTGCTTCTATGCGCATCAAATAAACATCAGATAGTCACCCCAATACTGTTCTAAGGCTGGTTCCAAACTGCTCGTGTGACCTGAGCGAGTAATAAGGTGAGGGTATGCCCTGGCTTTCTCTGGAGGTGAATCAACGTTTCATGGCTGGGCCGGGGGACCTTTAGAGGGTTCTCTGCAGGGTTCCTCCTCTGGACAGCTGTTCCCCACAGGGTCTGCTAGCCCCAGCCCTGCTACTGCCACCACTCAGCATGTGTTCTGATATGGTACTTTTCCTTGGGAAAAGGAGGTCTTTGAGGTACAAGTAGCAGCCAGGCTGGGGAACCTCCTTGTCCACTGAGATCTCATCGAAGCTCATGCTAAGAGCGTCAACTCCAAATGAAAAGAACAAACGACCAAAAGACAATAGAAGAAAATAAATAAAAAGCTACACTAAGGGAAGACTGGCTGTCTTGTGACTTTTAGATTATATAGCCCAGCGGGAAGCACTGGCCACCAAACCAACAATGTCCTCTAACCCCCCCCTCCAAATAATCTGATATGAACTCAAATGGATCCTCCAAATCGGTTGTGGTGCGGAAACGAAAACATTCGTGACGGATTTATATCATTTAGACATGTCATCTGATGATGTCATCAGCTCTCTGTCAGCATGCCACCAAGTGTTAGCGTTAGTAATGATGTAACAGCTCTTAGGAACCTGGTGGAACAGGCATCTTTCAGCAGTGGCTTCATGTTCTACGGTCTCTATCCACTATAGGGACCTTTCCATAATTTACAGCCCTCTACATATGTACCATGAAATATCATACATCCGTAACCGTTTAAACTAATAAGTGTGTTGGCAAAGAAAAAAATACCAAATACTATACAACCACTGAATTATGATATGTGTTGTTTGGGCACACAAATGGCAAATGTCCCGAAAAAAAGACTCAGTCGTTGTGGCATTAGCCTACTTAGCATGGTTAACCTTTCTGCTTGTGCGCAATGATCAAGTGTTGATAGACAGGGGCACCCAAGAAATTTGAGAGGCCAATTCGTTGGATTCGGAATTCCTGAAATGAAAAAAAGCCAATGCCTGAGTAAAACATATTTAAGAAAGACAAATAACAACAAAATTGGCACAATTTCTCAAGAGACAGCCATGTTTTGGCTATGCTGCACCGGAACGGCGAGGGGGAGGGAGGGGGGGGGGGGCGGTTAGGCCTAGGGTCAGGGGGAGATGGTGAGCTCAGAGCCGGTGCCTGGTGTCATGGCTGTAGCTGCCTGGAGAGCTACGGTTGCGGTGGGGCTTGTAGGCGTCCTGGTAGGGGTCCTGGTAATCTTGGTATGGGTCTTGCTCCCGACTTTGCTGGGAGCCTGACGACATGCGGTTACGTCCCTTGTGCGCGCGCTCGTTGTGGTAGTTCTCGTCTGAGGTCATCAGGTTGCGCCGCTCGTTGGGGGTGGAATGGTCTCCGGTGTGGTTGCTCTGTTTTATTCTTTGGGTCTGCTGGGAAAACGCACACAACACTACACTCTTAAACTGTTCAACTGCGTGCCAGTCTGTTCTTCATGGAAAACACTACTACTAATCTCTTACTTGACTTTTCTTACTTCTTATATTATTATTTTTATAGTGTATCTTACTGTATCTCTTATTGTACCTATATCTTACCCTGCCACTCTGTGTGCTGTTACTGTACGCGGTTTTACCTGACTGACCTGCAGTCCAGAGATGGTGGTGGGGTACGGAGAGAGGGCAGTGGGGCCCAGGTTGCGCCCCAGAAGGGGGTTGAGGGGCGTGGCCAGAGATGTGTGGGTGGCCTTCCAGTAGGCCTCTAGATATTCGGCCAGGTGTTCGCACGCATCCTCCAGCTGGTTTTCATCCAGGATGATGTCAAACATCTCCTGTTGAGGAGAAATTGCCAAAAAAGGGGAAAGGGAGGAGGATCAGATAAAGGTAAAAGAAAGTAAGAAACTATGTACATTTTTGCTTTAAGAAATGGTGCTAGCCTTTTAAAAAGGCCCAATTCTGTTGGAAAGTTGGGAACTCACCGGAGGACACTGAGCCAATTTGTCAGCAGCCACTAGCTGCACGTTCAGGTGCTTGCTTTGAGACTTCCCTCTGGATTTGACCAGCCTCTGCAGCACCTGGAAACATCAGAAACCATCCACTGCTATAGTATTCCACCCAGAGTGCATTATTTTTTGTGGATTATTTTAGGGACTTATTTATTGGGACCAACAGGGTGTTTATATTAATGTATTAACTCTGGTTTTCTGTTTGTCCTCCTCTTTTCTTAAAATCATGAGCTGTGAACTAATTTTCCCCAAAGGGGACAAAAAGGTTTCAATCAATCAGAGCAGTATGGAGACACAGGTCAGCTAACAAGCCGAATGCTGGCATACATATTCACAAGAACAGCAAATCCTGGGCCTGAGTGTCTTGCTGCCTCACCTTTGGGGATGAGACCTTGACGTGGACAATGATGGGTGCCAGTGACGTTTTCAGAAGCTGGGCTGGGTGGTTGATGGTGTCTGCGTCCAAGATGACCAACTGGAGAGACCGGGCCAGCTCAAAGATCCTCTCTATCTCGCTCTGTACCTCAGCTGGAGGGTGAAAAGCAGACAGGATGTCGGTTACCAGACAAGCCATGATCACCGAATACGGTCTGAATTCCGGGCGTCTCAGGAACGATCCTTTACCTAAGCTGGATCTGGTGTTGGATCTCTCAATGATGGCCCTCTTGCTAGGATTGTTCAGAACAGACCTCTTGGCCAAGGATATGTCGGCCGTAACCCGTGTGATCGATATCCTGAAACGTAGAAAAGATTTGGATATGTCGAGCCATTCAGCGTGAACAGAGTTTAAAATCCCACGTTCCAGGTTCTCTCGAGGTAGCGTCTCTCTGGCCGCTCTCCAGACATACCTCGAAGGTTTTAATAAGCATTGTCCTCTGAGTGTAATCAAGATTTTCTTTTAAGAAAACCGCCGCAGCGGGAAAAAGAAGGGTGGGGGGGGGGGTGGGGTGCTTTCATCTTACCTCCCATCGAATCGATGCTTGAGGAAGTCGAAGAGCGCTTTCTGCATCATGTCTGTCACCTGAACGAGACACAGGGCAGTCGAAGGAGACAAGACACACAGTGGGACAGAGGAAGAGAGCATTATGGGAAGAGAATGACAGAATGAGGGCATCTAGAACTGCAAATTTATACTTGAGATGTATTAAGTGGGTCATGGAAAGATCCCCTGAACTCGGGTTCAGTGTTTCACCCGCTGTGGCACGGTGATCGTGTCCGACGGCAACTTAAACATGCCTTGTTCATGAACGATGCTTTCGGTATTTTCACATTCAGCCTCAGGGGCAAAGCTAAGCATTCCTGGCACATGCAGGGAGGCAGCAGGTGATTCTGCAGTCTAAGCATAACCGTCAAATATTTAGAATCAATAGAATTCAATTCAGAAGGGTTTTGTGATACGGTTTGTTCAAAAGTCCTGCATCGGGGCTGATTGGAGAACCGTCTAGACACACAAAGCAACGCTTCCAGGGATCTCCTCTCCCTTTTTTTTCTTCCTCTTTCTAATTTCAAACCTTGCTCTACTTCTGATGCTGACGCGTTTGCACCCAGAAGGTTGTTACCGGGGCAACAGAGCACACTGGGGGATGAGGCGAGTGATTGCGTTCCCTCCGTGCAAGAAGAGGAGAGAAAGGGGAGGAGGAAGAGAGAGAAGGGAGGGGGAGGAGAGGGAGGGGGAGGGAAGGAAGGAGGGAGAATGGGGAGGAGGAGAGGATCTGGTTGAATGGTATGGGATCCTTTTAAATAAAAAGGGCATTTTATGGCTTGAAATAGCAGTCTCCCTAGGATCATTCGGCAAGGTTTAGAATGCCTCGGAAAAACATGAGGGGAATCGTCACTACCCCAACACAGAGCCTATTCAGTAACACCGCAATGCCGAGGAAGGAAATAACGAGAGTAGATTTGCAGCGAAAACGCCATCCAGCCACGAGACGAGCTTCCCTCGATTTAGACCTGATTCTTCTCCTCCGACAGCGATCGTTTAACTACAGTTCAATTGTCGCACCAATCAGAGAGAGAGGAAGAAGTCACGTGATCTGAGGGTCAGCCTCGAGGGAGGATCACGTGCCTCAGACATGTTTCCTACCTCATAACCCTTGAGGGACGGTCCAACCAGCACCACGGGCCTCATGGAGGGAACCACATCGTACGGAGGAACGTGTTCCGTCTGTGTGGAAAATCAGCAGTCAGCAGTAGAGAAAAGGCAAAACACTAACGGATGAAAGGTAGCATTTAGTACAGGGGTGGCCAACCCTGGTCCCCGAGAGCCACCGTCCTCAACGTTCTAGATGTTTCCCTGCTCCAGCACACCTGATTCTAAAGACTGGGTCGTTATCAAGCTCTACGGATCATTAGAATCAGGTGACCTTCAGGACTGTGGCTCTTGAGGACCAGGGTTGGGGTACCCCTGATTTTGTATGCGTTCAGAACCGCACATAAGAGATGGGTCAAGATATGATGATTGAAATGGGCTGAGAATCCCGTTTGATTGTAGAAATTGAAACAGCGGTGATTGGAAATGTGAGAATGAATGATGTTGGTTATACATCGGTATGGAGTTGAAACAGTGTCTTATCTATCAGCTATGTGGAGAGTCCCAGTCATGTTAACGGTCACAGGTCTAGGTGATGAAAATGATCAAGTATTACCATCACCAACTTACCACTTTCTGTTTCTGCTTTCCTGTGGAGACGAAAGAGAGCACAGATGTCAATATCAGAATGTCTTGTTAGCCGTCGCCAGCGATATTTAAGATCAGAAATGGCATGTTGTTATTCATCAACGGCAGACCGTTGAAAACAACTTGCTTTCGACAAGTGCAGTCAGCATATTCTATGTTAGCGGTTAGCATGATGTAACACAATGGAAACTGTCCTATGGCATATTCACAAAGTCACATGAAGTTCAGGGGGCTCATAGTCTTGTCGTTGGTTTCACCCTGTGGTAAGCCCAGTCTCAGAACGCCTGCAGTCCTCAACTGGAGGAAGAGGAGGATGGGGGGGAAAATGGACACTGTGGATCCACAGTCATTCTGTACTCTACGCATCAACACCCTTAGGCCTTAGCGGAGATACGGGAAGGTTTCAAACAGCTTGTTATCTCTCTCTTTCTGTCTGTCTAGGTAGTCTCGCTCGCAGACCATCTAGCCGGACTCTAAACTAGCGGAGGGCCCAGTTAGCGGACGTCCCCTCCCCGTGAACAGGCCCTCACCTGCCGAAGAGAGGAGGGGTCTGATAGAAGCTGACACCTCGTCCTCTACACTCGAAGACGAGTTCCCGCCAGACTTACTGAAAAAGACAAGAAGGGATAGCGAGAAAAACAGAACAGCGTTAATGTGGGGAGAGAATTAAAAAAAAGCACAACGCGCTCAACCCTACGGCTGTTTTTCGGAGGGTCAAGGTGTAAAGTGGGGACACACATCAACAAGAAACAGATTCTAAATTCAACATCCAATTATTTGCATTCGCTTTAAAAGTGTCCAGCCCGGAGTAGAGTACGGCATGAGCTTCAGCCGCTACAAGTTAGACCAAATGGGGATGACAGTGGCTTCAAAAGTGATTAGACAGCCCAGACTGCAATGCTGGAGCCGAAAGATCTACTCATTAAACCAATAAGCCCTACAATCTTTTGAGTATGTCTGTTCTATATGAAGAGAAAGGGACTCAGGTAAGAGTAGAAATGGGGGAGGGGCGTTGCAAAGGGGTGAGCTGGGAAAGTGGGCCCCTGGGCCGGGATCTCTTACCCTTGGACTCTGCCTCTCTTCTGCTCCTGCTGGATGCGGATGTTCTCCAGCTTCAGCGGGCTGGGGATGAAGCCTATCTCACAGCCCTCCTTCACCAGCCGACCGATCCACCAATCGTTGTTGAACTTCTGCACGTTTTAGAGAGAGGGCGACCAAGGACACGCGCACACACACACTTTTATGTAAAGACCAGACCAGGTACAAACTGTTTAGGATAACTCGAGCAGTGAGAGTTAGCATTTCACTACACTCATTCTCACATCTAAATGTTTCTGACGCTAGACCATAAATGGCCCACGCATAACCCAACCCGAAGAGGTATACCTCCTTTATGTGAAGGAAGTCCTTAGCATCGAAGGAGATGGCAGTGGCAGGAACAGGCACATCTTCATCCAAAGCTCCACAATAGCTGACGTTGGTCTTCACAGCAAAGGCAACCGCTTTTGCCTGTGGAATTCAGAATCAGAATCAGAATGGGGGTTTATTCGCTATGCAAGATAAACAAACATAGTATTTACTTTGGCAGGAATGAGTTGTACAATGATCCACATGTTGGGCATATTATTACAACATCATCGTGTCTGCGCTTACGCACTTTACACAGAAGGCTATAAGTACTGAATATGAGGGCGGTAAAGGAATGGTGATTGGTGCTAACTTACCTTAGCTCTCTCCAGCTGTAAGGCAGCCTGCTGTTCTCTCTCCTGCCTACTCTGGCCCTGACCCTGTCCCTGGCTTTGGCCAGGGCCCTGTCCCAGACTTTGGCCCTGACCCTGGCCCGGGCCTTGGACCTGGCCCTGCACCTCCCGGTCCTCCTCCAGAGAGACATCCGAGTCCGATGGTCTGCTTGTGTAGGAATCAGCTGAGCCCTGGAAAAGGGGGGGGGGGGACATGACAGGTCAAAGGTCAGCCTCAAACCTAAGGATCTGAATCTTCTGTCTTCCTAATGCAGCCAAGTAAACGCCGGAGATGAGGACCCCAAACTGAAATCACTCCACCAATACCTGAGGGGACAGCTCACATAACCTTACGTGAAACCTTAAGTCTTCATGGAAAGACTGGTCTTACCACAGACCATCCTGTGTCAACAGAACTTTTTGCTGAAACTTAGATTGGTCATACATGATACAGTTGCATAGTGCTAAAGGTAGGTCCCTGGGGGATGCCCGCTAATGATAATCCAATTGGGGAACAACATAAACCCAAGTCAGGGAAATGGTTTGTAGTCAATACTGAAGCAGAGGAAGTCTCACAGTCGGCTAAAATACTAACATGCTGGTCAAAGATAAGCACTTTTTTTTTTACCACAGCTATCTCTTGGGCTTTCCAGAAGCTCCATTGCTTGTGTCGATTGTGCGTACTCAATCACAAAGTGCAGGGTTTGGGAAACAAAACTGTAGAGGTTTGCTTAATTTGAAGATTAAATAGAGTCTCTTCATGCAATATTCATTTTGAGCCTGAAATAAAGCATCACATGGATTCGGAAAAGGTATTGTTGGTCAAATGAATCCAAGTACATGAACTCTAAATGTCCTAATTGCATAGGTCACCCTGGGTATGTGGTAGCTCACCACTGCATTATTTTGAATACAAGCATTATTTAATTTCACACCTTACTGATCTTAAATCTTTATTAGATTTATTTTCGCATTTCTTTTTCTTTTCAGAAAGCAGTTTATTTTCACGCCCCCCTAATTCTCTCACAAAAACAATGATGTCAGTCCTAATGCGTACACTATGTGACTGATTAATCCTTAGTGAATCACCAATGTGACGATGGATAGGTCATTTGACGGTTCCTTTTGAGTAGTCAGCGCCATGTTTTAAAACAAGCATCCAGCAGAGCACCTTCGACATGTGACTCATCTACATCAGACTCCAGGAAATGACATCACGATGCACGTTTCTCTCTGTCTCGGCCACTGATATATAATATACTGATGATTGGAGGGAAAAAATACATTGTGCCCTTGAATCCAAGGCAATAAGTACGCCTTTCTGCTCTCAGATATGATGTGCGAGAACTCATTATGCAGTCAAAACCTCATATGCGGACAGAACAATGGGCCTCAGGGGTGTGGAGATGTGAGAGGGGGTTTAGAAATGTACATACTCCCACAGTTCTCTCAGAAAATACACCAAAGCAAAATTTTCACGGTGTGATGTGTTAAACGGCTCCTCCTGTCAATAACAGGGTCCAGGCTATTCCTATCGGCTCGTGTTAGAATGCACCTGAATTTCAGGATATTTAGCGGACACATGCGACACGCACGTAATCGCGGCTCACACGCTCACGAATGTGCCCACACACGTCAGTCGCCATCTCCCACCAGTGCAACCCCCCCCTCCACCCCCCATCCCCGCCACCCCAACCGCGGAGCCGATCCCCCCCCGATCACGCCGTAACGAGCCGCCAGCCAGCGTTCCAAAGGCCCCCGCGTGTGCATCGCAGCCTCCATCGACAAAACATACATTTGTACACACACACACACACACACACACAAACGCCACAAACGCCATATATATATATACGAGGCTGCTGCGACCCCCACCGCCCCTCCCCCTCATAACCCCCCCCACACACGCTCACCGCCCCCCCACCCAACCCCACACCACCCCCCACTCACCGCCTCCGAGTCTTCAAATCCATGCAGGTACAAATTGTCATACATGGAGGTTTGCTATTCCAAAAGCACCTCTAGAAGAATAGAGAGTGGGGGAGGAAAAGAAACACCAAAAAAAACAGGAGGAGAGTGCAGGAGGAGAGGGAGGAGGAGGAGGAGGGAGCCACCACAGAGAAAGGGATGGATGGGGATGACGATCCCCTCTCTCTCTCCACAGCTCAGAAAAATAAATAAATAAATCCAATCAAAATCCCTCCTGATAGAGAAAGAGAGCAGGCCCTCGCTGGTGGTCCAAAGGCCTGTTGTTCGGTGGATGTGCGTTAGCCCCAAGCCTATATGCCGCTGGCTCACATTATAGGGCAGTGCAGCACTCCCTTAAGGCAGCCCAATCCTGGCATTTCATCAGCCTTCCAAATACGCCGAGCAGAGCGGAGCAAAGCAGCACAGAGAATCCTTCCTCAATATCAGCCTGATGACAAAGCCAATGTGCCGGCTGCTGATTGGCTCGCTAGCCCTCCACTCAGCACGGATGCTTGCTCTCCTCTCCTTGACTGGGGGTAGAGGAAGAGGGGGATGACTGTGCTGGGAACAGCATCCCTCTCCCCCTCTTCCTCGCTCTGTCTCTGGGTGCCTCTCTTTTGCTCTCTAGCCATCTGCTTCTGCTCCTTCATGTGAGAGGACACGAATATCCTTTTTTTTTAAACAAGGTTCATGCGCTCCTAATGTTAGATATGTCATGATTATCATGTCAATGATTACTTATTTTATCTATTTATCTATCTATGTATCTTTGTATCTCTCTATCAATCTTTTACATATACTGTATAGATATGCACATTTACATTCATTCTATTAGCAGAAGCTTTATATACATGCATCATATATACATGTATATGTGTGTGTGTATGTATTTATATATATAAACAAAAATAGATACTAACGTATAGTATATGCCCAGCATAATTGCTAAATAGGAGGAGGATGGATGCATATAAGGCATACCATATCATCATTTAGTCTGTGTTGGTCTGACTATGTCCCTACCCTTTTGTAATTATATAATCCACACTGTTTAAAATGTAGACACATATAAAACTGTAAAGTATGTGATATGTAATATAACATAAACCAGGGCTTTTTAACAGTTCTAGGAGGTGTACTTTTCCATTTACCCCAACCCTGCCTGACCCCAACACTCTTACTGTGATTAACCCATTATTAGAATCAGGTATAATGGATTATAGTTGAAGCAAAAAAAAGATGGTGGCCTGCAAGGGTCATTGTTGGCCTTTTCCAACAGTGTCACCCCTTTTGATGAAGGTTACATGAACTACCATGTAAAATACATTTTGTATTGTTTATTACAAATATGTACAGCGTCACAGCATGGAGGAGGAGTACAATGATTGTTAGGGGATGTTGTAAAGGGACATTTAAATGCATTTACAAGTCCTTGCATTTAATGCACATTTAAGTACAAAAACAAGTATGGTGTTGCTGTAATATCCACTTACCTCAGAAAATTCAACCCACCCCGATTCTGAATTGCACCTGTGAAATGTCAACCACTAAACAACGTTCGTGTCACGGCCCTGTGGTTAGCATGGTGGTCAATGGGAGTTAACATGTATACAGTCATGTCGTAATTCCCCCACGGATGGGTGGATGGAAGGACCAGGAGCAGCACCTGTCTGAGGATGAAGCTGGTGGAGGTGGTGCTGCCGTCAGATCTCTTCAGCCGGCTCCTCCTGGAGTAAGTTCCCCGGTTCACCTGGTGGACAAAATGGGGACAAGAGGCAGCGTGAGGAAGTTCAACCATCCTTCTCCCTGCTCAGGAGGAAAATCTCTTCCATTTACATGAAGGCATTTAGCTGTTTATCAACATTTACATTTATCAGGCGCTTTTATCCAGTCCGCCTTTTATCCGCTTACAGTGACAATTTTCCCTGAGGAAAGAATGCCTTGCCCAAGGACACAACCCCATATAGCCACAGCGGGGGCTTGATCTCACAACCTTCCGATCATGAGGCCAACGCCTTAACCCGTTGAGCCATCTGACCCCCCTAGAGCAGGGGTTGGCATAGGGAGCCACTGTCCTGAAGATGTTACATGTGTCTGCTTTAGCACACCTGATTCTAATGAAGGGGAATTATGAGGCTTCCACAGTGTTTGATAACGACCCTTCATTAGAATCAGGTGTGCTGGAGCAGGGAAATGGCTAAAATCTTCAGGACAGTTGCCGACCCCTGATCTACCCTCTGTGCACACGTTGCCGGGTATTTTTTTAAACGGAGACATTTCCCTTCGTTTGTACCTATCGTTTACACGCAAATGGTGAATTCTCCTCTGAAAACGAATCTTTCTAAAAACTCAGGCTAAAGCGGAGATTCTGGAAAACTGCGGATTTGCGTTTGCGTGTAAACTGAGAAAACTGAGTTTTCGGCAGCTGATGCCCTGAAATGAGGATTCTGATTGGCTTGCAGAGCGCCTAGACCAGACCGCCCAGGCTTGGCGTAGTTATGATGGCGCTAGATGGCGTATTTATGCGGGTTGATGTAAACGAAAACTTTTGGGAAAATGGAGGGAGGGAAATATTCGTTTCTCAAAATACCCAGCTACCTGTGCACATAGGGCTAGAGGGACTTGCAGCAAAGCCTTCCCCTGAGGCAAGGAGGGTGAAGTGCCTTGCCCAAGGACACAACCTCATGTTGACACAGCCAGGGATTGAACCGGGTACCTTCTGATTACTAGCCTAACTGCCTAACCATTCTCTAACCATTCAGCCACATGACTCCCATGACCAGAACCAAACACTTCTTGAAGAGTTTTCCTTGAAATACACTGTGGTCTACGTCTCAAATAAGTTATCTGTGATTGGAGCAGGTGCTGTATCTGCAACTGACCCAGGAGCTGGGCATCTTCCCGATCCATGACACATCCCGGGAATCGAACCAGGTACTTTCTGATTACCAGCCTGACTGCTTAACTGCACCACACGACTCCCTACGACGTCAATAAAACAAGCCCATTTCTCTTTGACGTGTCCCCCGTACAACATCCTGCATTTTTAAGAGCAGCGGGCAAGAGAGCAGTGACGTTTCCATCCACCCTGACAGCCATCGTGGCAGATGGACCACAGCAGATCGGCATGCTGGGTAGACTAGGAAACCCTGGTACTGGTTAGCTGTGGTCTGCAGGGGGCGTGAGTTGGCTCAGTGTAAACCCCTCCCCCAAGGTCAACTGGACATTGGATCCCATCACCAAGCTAAGACTGTGGCTTCCATTGGCAAGTTGGGTGGCGCACTGACAGTTTATGACATTTTCCGCTTTTGTTAAGAAGTTTTCAGATTCGGCAGCTGTGGCAATTTTAGGATTGGCCTAAGGGTCCTTTTCCATTTTATGATATTAAGACATACAAAATAGCCCAATTTAGCATGACCAATCCTTTGAGAGTTGGGTTAATTATCTGACAGGGATGTGCTCCATTTATGATCAAGTCTCCTGAGTTAGTGACAATGTCACTGTTTTAATGTCAGAACCTACTTCTCTGAATCTATTAAACAGGGCCACATTAACTAGGTCACCCTTCTCACTAGGTGCTCCTTTTCTTCTCAACATCTGTCTGTGGCACCAGCTATTATCCAGTACGTGCGAGCACGTTGCCTAAAACGAAACCCTAGGCTATGTACATGAGGATTCTCATCTGGGAAAGAATATGTTTCAAAATGGCCACAGGACCACTTTCTGAACAAAATGATGATTCGCTTACATATAAATTATATATAAATAAGATTTACACATGTTGCCTTTCCTATATCGAAAAGCGTGGTTTCTAAGAGCATGCCATGAGGTTTATAAAGGAGCCTACATATTAACCTTAAATATTATTTATCCCGTTGAAAATGATGAAAAACTTGCATGAACTATCTCTTAAAAAGTGTCCGTAAGTTGACTGGCTTTCGGACAGGCAAACTAACACAGCCCAACTCATGCGCATCCATTCCCCCTCACATCTGACTTACCTGAAAGATGGGCGCCTGGATGCCTTCACCGATCTTGTTCCGAATGTAGATGTGTCGAGACATCTCGGCCAGGACATCGGTCCAAAGGGGTGGTTGCCTCTCTGGCCCAGCCCAGTGGAAGTGCGGCGGGTTCCGAACTGCTTGCTCCAGCTTCAATCACCTGGATATAACCGCTGAGCGAGAGTGCTTCTGCACTGCTCCTTGTGACAGGTGATCACAGTGCCGCTCAGAAACATGAGGAGGGAGCTTGCGCCGACTTTTCTGCAGACTCCTGAGATTCAATCCCTCTTTACCCTGCGGGGCATTTTCAGATGTAGGGCAACAATACAACGACAATTGAAAATCGTGAATATTGAGGGCATTCATTGAGTGTATTAAGAAGTTAATCTATCACAGAGAGAAAGAAAAAAAAAAAACTCAACGTTGAAGATTCAGAGAAAAACCTCCGTTTTCAAAGACGTTTATTTACAATTGTTAAAATTAATGTATCGTAACACTTGTAAATAAACGTCTATATAATATTATTTTCGTTAAGGTGAAAAAATAACTCCTTTATTGCACTTTAAAGAAGCCTGTCTCAAGTCACCAGTGGGGGTCACTCTCTTACTACAGAGAGGCACCTGGCTGCAGTCCACCACCGTGAGGCAGGAGCGGTGGTGGTGCCTGCACCGGTTCTGCCTCACGGTGGTGGACTGCAGCCAGGTACTCTTGGAGAGAGAATCGGCAAGGCTGCAGCCGAATGACGCGTCTCCACCAAAGACCGACGCCGTGTCTCCATTGGCCAAGACGTTGACAATGCTGTACAAATAAATAAATAATAATAAATAAATAATAAAGACTAAATACTAAAAAGGGGACCCATTTTAATAGGGCTTTATAAACGGACAATAACA
Source organism: Protosalanx chinensis (assembly GCA_030340685.1). NCBI lineage: Eukaryota > Metazoa > Chordata > Actinopteri > Osmeriformes > Salangidae > Protosalanx > Protosalanx chinensis. The sequence goes on from CM059333.1 coordinate 5,420,005, forward strand.
CTACTAGATTTACATGTATTCGTTATTCTGACGCTTTTATCCAAAGCGACTTCCAAGAGAGCTTATTTACAAAAGAGCGTCGGTCACTGATCATAACCTTAAAGTCCCCAAGTTTAGCGTCTTTATAGATTATGAAACATACATTGTGAAATTTTGGATTAACCAATAGGCCTATCAATGTACAATCAACATACAGTACCTTTCGACAGTAAGCAAAATAAAATAACAGACTTCATTCTTGCGCAGACGGTGTCAGTCCATGTGCCGAACAGAAACAGCGGACCTTTAAATATCTTAACAACGGAATTGCCCTTATCACTGTGTCTGAGTCGTAGCTTGATGACTCGCTGCATTGATTAAAGGATGTCAGGTGATTTTCATATGGGAAGTCAAACATGAAACTGAAATGTCCAGTGATAGTAAGTTTAGGAGTTTAGTCGAGACTTATAACCATTTTATATTACCCTTTTTAATTCTATTTTTTATCTACCCTAATTATGTTGCATATATGTTCTATGTTTGCTCTTTCCTGCCATAGTACATTCTGTGTTTGTATATCATAGCGAATAAAACTGATTCTGATCATAATGAAACTGAACACACGTAAGCCTAGCACGTGATTAAACGTAATAGATCCTTGAAAGAAACATGATTAGAAAGTCAATTTGTGTTCAACTTAATTTGTATTCAATTATTTTTTAACATTTTCACCATCAGCAACAGCATTCACTGCAAGACACACGCTCTCACACAACACCTTGTACTTGACACATGGACGAGGTGAAGGCATACAAAGGTATAAACTGTACAAGGTGAGAGCTGTCTACAGTTATAGGCCAAGAGTTAAATACAAATACCTGTACATAGGGATTTGGTGGTGTCCAAAATATTCATATACTATGTAAAACAAAAATGTAAAAAATGGGAAGATAATCAAAGAAGTAATGATACTGGAAATACAAAGTTTTGTCAATATAAATTCACATCTGAAAGAAGTAAGTGATTCTGTGACTCTCAAAGTCAAAGCAGACGAAGACCACGCCATCATTTAAGTACCAGAAAAAAATTCAGGTCTTTCCTTAAAACTGCAGATTTTTTAATTGTAAAATTTATCAGACTGACATCTGGTGGAAAAAGTTGGAACTGCATAAATGTGGTAGACGTCACAGGAGAGTACTGTAACTTCCCATTCTCCTGAACACAGTGTGTCCCAAGCCAGTGAAGCGGACTTTGCTGTGTGAGAGTTTGGATGAGTGGCATCTTAGTATCAGTGAGTTGACATCATCAGCACTGGGATTGTCCAGTTGGACAGTAGAGTGAAGCTCATTGGTTCTGTTCATCAATGTGCTATTGGGCTCAATATCATTCACTTCCTAAAAGAAACATGCAAGGAAGTCTCACTCATCCATCAGCCAACATGACGAAGTATAAAACATTTCATGTATATGTAGCACCTGGAATTACCAGTAATGCATTTCCCATTCCTGGCCAGTAGGGGGCTTGTGTTAGTTGGAAAAAGTTGTTGTTGAACTCCCGACTTTTGAGCGGGCGGTTGTGACTATACGTGCTGCAAAGAAATAAAACTTTACTTTTATTATACCACTTCTACCGTCGTGTTTGAGTGGTGTAACATTTACATGCCATATTTAAAGGACTAATCATTGACACCATACACTGAACTGCTGTGAAATCGCTTGAGCTCATTTATGCATAAAGACAAAAAGACTTACTTGATACTCTGTGGTAGGGACACTGTTTTTCTGTCGTAGTTTCCTTTTGGGCCAAAAAATACGGAGCCCATAAAGTCCCAAAAGTTGGATTTTTTTTATCTTGTGCGCGCAAGTTATTATCTTGTGCGCACAAGTTATTATCTTGTGAGCACAAGTTATTATCTTGTGGGTGCGATATAATGGAGAGAACTTAGCTAATCAAGTTTTATTTTCATCTTGGAATGAAAATGCAATACGTACGGAGCCCCTAAAGTCCCAAAGTTGGATTTTTTTATCTTGTGCGCACAAGTTATTATCTTGTGGGAACAAGATAATTATCTTGAGGGAACAAGTTATTATCTTGTGCGTACAAGATAATTATCTTGAGGGAACAAGTTATTATCTTGTGCGTACAAGATAATTATCTTGAGGGAACAAGTTATTATCTTGTGCGCACAAGATAATTTACTATGAACTCATATGCATCTCTAACGCCTTCCGATGTACACAGCCACGATATAATGGAGAGAACTGAGCTAATAAAGTTTTATTTTATGTATTATTATGTATTTATGTATTTATGTGTTTATGTATTTATCACGTATTGCATTTTCATTCCAAGATGAAAATAAAACTTGATTAGCTCAGCTCTCTCCATTATATCGCATACACAATCACACACAACACAACACAATCGTTGTGTTATGCATTTATAGTTCTTCCCTTGGCACTTATTGGTTCTCATGATGTATTCACGATCTAAAAAACCGACTGTGTTCGCTGTCTATCACGTTGCTATGCTCAATAACTGATGCTCTTTGTAAAAGCTCTCTCTTGTAAGTCGCTTTGGATAAAAGCGTCTGCTAAATGAATAAATGTAATGTAAAATGTAAATGTAAATATCGTGGCTGTGTACATCGGAAGTCGTTAGAGATGCATATGAGTTCATAGTAAATTATCTTGTACGCACAAGATAATAACTTGTTCCCACAAGATAATAACTTGTGCGCACAAGATAAAAAAATCCAACTTTTGGGACTTTAGGGGCTCCGTAAATACGTGATAAATACATAAATACATAATAATACATAAATAAAACTTGATTAGCTCAGTTCTCTCCATTATATCGTGGCTGTGTACATCGGAAGTCGTTAGAGATAGTAAATTATCTTGATAATAACTTGTTCCCTCAAGATAATTATCTTGTGCGCACAAGATAATAACTTGTGGCCACAAGATAAAAAAAAATCTAACTTTTGGGACTTTAGGGGTTCCGTAAAAAGGAGTTTATTTCTGTACATTTTCGGTATGTCTTTAAGCTGCCATGTCTAATTATGTATGTATTTACTGTATTAATGCAAGAGCAAATGTACGGAGCCCCTAAAGTCCCAAAAGTTTGATTTTTTGGGAACAAGATAATTATCTTGAGGGAACAAGTTATTATCTTGTGCGTACAAGATAATTATCTTGAGGGAATAAGTTAGACAAGATAAAAAAAAATCAACTTTTGGGACTTTAGTGGCTCCGTACAAATGAGTGGTCATCAACATAACAAGATAATATAGTGACTTTGCACCATCCTTTTCTTTGAGCTCATCTCTTACTATTTACATGTATTCATTTAGCAGACGCTTTTATCCATAGCGATTTACAAGAGAGAGCTTTACAAAAGAGCTTCGGTCACTGAGCATATAGCAACTTGATAGACCCCAACATAGCGGGCATCTAGATTCCAAAACATACATCATGAGAACCAATAAGTGCCAAGGGAAGAAATATAAGAGCATTCAGCTGAACATTACCTGAGGCGTATTATCTTCAGAGTCCCTCCAAAAAAGACAAGAGCAGCCGTGATCACTGCCAAACATCCCATCCTCATCATTGTCACATTAGGGTGGGGGCCGTCCTCTGTCATAAACGCTTAAGATTTTGGGTACAGAAAGCAAGACTTAGTGTGTTACACTATGTTGACCTTGTTTAGGTCATCAATAATAATTCTCAACATATGATCATATGAATGAGAACTTTCCAGACTTTACAATACATAAGTTGAACTCAGAACATAACACAATGCAGTAACAGCACATAATAACTTTAATCTATGTCAAACCTACCTTCGTAATAAACATTGATGTTTGTGTAACTTGTTCCTACCCGAAAAACACACTCACATTTGTATTTCCCTTCATCAGATGGTGTTGGATGTATCAACTGTAAAAATGTTATATTATTTTGTGTGTGCAGAGTGAACCTGGAGTCACAAGTTGTGTTTATGGTATTATTGTCGAATCGATATGAGATTGTACATTTATCTGTCCAATTATGCCTTTTATGTATTTCACAGTAGACAGCAATCATGTGCACAAATGATGAGTGAGTGCATACAGGAATGGAATTAGACTTTTCTGTGAGCATAAAATTGAGAGTTTCTGTAAAAAAAAAGAGGACAAATTGCCATTATTAGTAGATGATGGGATGGACTGGGAATACTCTATGATCAAATCATTATAGTTAAGTAAAAAAAAAACTGCACTGTAGATTTTATAGGCACTATCTGTATGTTGCTTTGTTCAAAAGTGTAAATGTAAAAAAAATTCGCAAGGTTTTTGCTCGGTCAATATGCGCAATATAGAAAATGCAGAGAACACACATTTGGGATTTCAAATGAAACTGCTATCTGGACTTACCGTCAAGGGCTGTGTACATTCCTTGCATTTTCAAAAGGACAACAAACCAGAATGCACTTTTCCACATTTTACCCAGTAAAAACAACAAACCGATATGTTATTATCAGGCCCACTCAGTCTGCAGGTCAACTCAAAGCTTCAAGCTAAATATTAATGCGCAGTGCAAGACAAGTTCACCCTTTAACAAGTTACACACAAAGACACATTCAGAAACCAGAGCAAGAGGAAGTGGTATTTAATGTCAAACATCTCTATATCTAACTAGTGCTGTGAAGTTTCACGTCACAAATTGCACTATTTGTATCTTTAGCTGCAGTGGTGGCTGGTGATGAAGGAAACAAACTTTTTCCACTTATGGTAATGGTAGCAATTATGTTATTAGTTATATGTAGATTCAGTTTCCCAATAAAGCCAACTTTGGCCAGTTGTCCCAGTGGATTTCTGTGTTTTCGTCAATTTTTATTTCGCTTTGAATCTGCAGATATTTACATTGTAAAATGTATCAGACTTACATCTGGTGGACGGTGTTGGAACTGCTGAATTTTGGTAGGCGTCACAGGAAAGTACTGTAGCCTTTCCCATTCTCCTGAACACAGTGTGTCCCAAGCCTGTGAAGCAGACTTTGCTGTGTGAGAGTTTGGAAGAGTGGCATCTTAGTATAAATCAGTCCATTCAAGACACTCACGTGATTGATTTGATAATAAATTGATGATTTATTGATATCCATGACACGGAAATATAATAATAATACCTCATTTAGCAGACGCTTTTATCCAAAGTAACTTACATTAAGTACAGAGGTGTTATGTGTGTTATTATCAGGCCCACTCAGTCTGCATGTCAACTCAAAGCTTCAAGCTAAATATTCATGCGCAGAGCAAGACAAGTTCACCCTTTAACAAGTGACACACAATGTAAGGGTAGAGACTCAGCACTGGTTTCTGTTTCTGACATACAAGACACATTCAGAAACCAGAGCAAGAGGAAGTGGTATTTAATGTCAGACATCTCAATATCTAACTAGTGCTGTGAAGTTTCACATCACAAATTGCAGTACTTGTTTCTTTAGCTGCAGTGGTGGCTGGTGATGAAGGAAACAAACTTAATTTCCCTTTTCTTGTGGTAATGGTAGCAATGATGTTATGAGTTACACGTAGATTCAGTTTCTCAATAAAGCCAACTTTGGCCAGTTGTCCAAGTGGATTTCTATGTTTTCGTCAATTTTTATATTTGCACTAACTGTACATGCATGCAACTCTGTAAATTCTGTAACTGTACATTTGTCCCCACCAAATCACTTTATTCTGTGTACATACTCGGTATATTCTGATTATACTGTACATACTGTGTATATTCTGAGCATAGAATTACATTTATATTCTATTGTAATAACTGTTTTGCACTTCTGGTTGGATGCTAACTGTATTTCATTACCCTGTACTTGTACCTGTGTAATGACATTAAAGTTGAATCGAATCGAATCTAATATCGCTTTGAATTTGTAGATCTTTGCATTGCAAAATGTATCAGACTGACATCTGGTGGACAGTGTTGGAACTGCATAAATGTGGTAGACGTCACAGGAAATTACTGTAACTTTTCCCATTCTTCTGAACACAGTGTGTCCCAAGCCTGTGAAGCAGACTTTGCTGTGTGAGAGTTTGGAAGAGTGGCATCTTAGTATCAATCGGTTCAGTCCAGACACTCACGTGATTTATTTGATAATAAATTGATGATTTATTGATAACCATGACATGGAAATATAATAATAATACTTCATTTAGCAGACACTTTTATCCAAAGCCACTTACATTAAATACAGGGACATTCTCCCTGATGCAAGTAGGTTGAAGTGCCTTGCCCAAGGGCACAACATCACATAACCGCAGCCAGGGTTCGAACTCACAAACTTTCGATCATGAGCCCAACGCCTTAACCTGCTGAGCCATCTGACTCCCTGATATACAAATGTATTTGACTTTGGCGGAGTGGAATGTCTAAAAGGGGGAGCGCTCCCTACCGCCTTGAAGCGACACATACGTGCATACGTATTTGACAAGAGGCATGGAGCAATAGAGATATAATCCCACTGATAGACACTGACAGACATACATATAGACAGGCAGACAACAGGGGGAGAAAGGGGATGGTGGTGGGTGGCAGCAACACTGATCATTAGACAGTCGGGGTGAGTGTTTGAGTATCCGTGCGGCCTTTAAAGGCTGTCTTCCCGGACGAGGCCCGGCTAGTGGCTTGTGCTAGCTGAGTCAGGTGTGTTCATGAGCGATTACGTGTACTACCTGAGCGCTTGTGCTGCTAAGTGCATGTGAGGGAATGAGTGATAACGTGTACTGAGGTGTGTGAATGAGGGATGATGCGTGCAGCCCGAGTGTCATGCCAGAACTAGCTCCGCCCTTTTGTCATCGTCAGCACTGGGAATGTCCAGTTGGACAGTTGAGTAAAGCCCAGTGGTTCTTTTCATGAATGTGCTATAGGGCTCAATATCATTAACTTCCTAAAAGAAACATGCAAAGAAGTCTCACTCATCCATCAGCCAACATGACGAAGTATAAAACATTTCATGTATACATGCAATATTTAAAGGCATAATCATTGATACCATACACTGAACTGCTGTGAAATCGCTTGAGCTCATTTATGCATAAAGACAAAAAGACTTACTACTTGATACTCTGTGGAAGGGATACCGTTTTCCTGTCGTAGTTTCCTTTTGGGCAAAAAAAAGGAAAAGAAAAGAGACAATAATTAACACAATGGTAAATAATAGGCCTATGTAACAATGTCTCTATTGCTGTTCAGAATCAGAATCTATTTTAATATATGCAGTTTGTATATGCAAGATATTCAAACACATAATTTACTTTGGCAGAAAGGACCAAACATACAGTACATATATGTAAAATAATAATAAAACTGAATCAAATATATAATGTAAAATACAAATAAGATAATAGTACAAAATGGGGCGCTAGCTGTACAGGTGTGTGTGGGGGGGGGGGGAATATAACTATAGTAAGAGAGTGTAGAGAAGAATGGGTATATATAGTGGGGGGGGGGGGGGGGTATACACAGTATCGCAAACGGTGAAAAATCACAGTGGTAAGTTTTTAAGGTGTTGTGTGCTAAAGCGGCAGAGTGCAGTGGGATTCTGGATGGAGGTGTGGGGTGTTGGTGGATGTGGCAATGTTATACTGGGTCCTTAGCCCTGTTGAAGAGGGCAGTGGTAGAAGGGTAGAAGCTGTTCCTGTGGCGAGAGGTTTTGGTCCTGATGGACCGCAGCCTCCTGCCAGAGGGGAGCAGCTGAAGCACAGGGTGTCCAGGGTGGGAAGAGTCGGCCACAATCTTCCTCACTCGCCTCAAGGACCTCGAGGTGTGCAGGTCCTCGAGGAATAGCAGGTTGCAGCATATCACCTTCTCAGCGGCACGGATGATACGCTGCAGTCTGCTCTTATCCTTGGCAGTGGCAGGAGCGTACCAGACGGTGATGGAGGAGGTGAGGATGGGCTTGATGATGGCAGTGTAGAATTGCACCATCATTGTCTTTGGCAGGTTGAATTTCTTCAGCTGCCGCAGGAAGTACGTCCTCTGCTGGGCTTTCTTTATGAGTGAGCTGATTTTCAGCTCCCACTTGAGGTCATGGGAGAGGGTGGTGCCCAGGAAACGGAGGGACTCCACAGTGTTGACCTGAGAGTCGCACAGGGTGATGGGGAAGAGTGCGGCTGGGTCCTTTCTGAAGTCCACAACCATCTCCACTGTCAATAGGCCTCACAGCGTTGAGCTCAAGGTTGTTCTGGCTACACCACGTCACCAGGTTGTCCACCTCCCACCTGAAGTGAGACTCGTCCCCACCAGAGATGGGCAAAGCTAGTTCTGGCATGACAATGCTCGCGTCATCACTCAGTCATACAATCAGTACATATCATCATTCATTCACACAATTCAGTATACATTACCTATTATACACCTCAGTATACATCATCACTCATGCACACACCTCAGTATACATCATTACTCATTCACACACCTCAGTACACGTCATGACTCTCTCCCTCACATGCACTAGCAGCACAAGCACTCAGGTAGCGCAAGCAATCAATCATGAACACACCTGACTTGGCTAGTGCAAGGCCTCATCTGGTGAGACTGTCTTTAAAGGCTGCGTGGATATCTAACACTCACACACACCGGCTAATGATCAGTGCTGTTGCATCCCACCACCATCCCCTTTCTCCCCCTGTTTTCTGTCTGTCTGACCGTATTTATATCTGTCTACTGTCTATCAGGGGGATTATATATATCTATTGCTCCATGCCTCATGTCATATATGTATGTGTTCAACACCATACAGACAGTGCTTCTGAGGGACAAGCTGGTGCGGGCTGTTGTGGATGTACCCCTGGCCGCCTGGACCCTGGACTACCTCACAAAAAGACCCCAGTTTGTGAGAACCAGGGAGTGTCTGATCTCCTGACCTGCAGTATGGGGGCCCCACAGGGGACGGTGCTAGCGCCCTTCCTCTTCACCCTCTACACCACTGATTTCAGACACAACTCGGAGGGCTGCGTCTTGCTCAAGTTTTCTGATGACTCCGCCATCGTTGGCCTGATCAGCGACGACAATGACAGGCAACTGACGCAGGACTTCATAGACTGGTGTCAGCCGAACCACCTCCTCATCAACGCGGGCAAGACCAAGGAGATGGTGGTGGATTTCCGCAGACACCGACCTTCCCCCCCACCGGTGAACATCCAGAAAATGGACATTGAGAGAGTGGAGTCCTATAAGTACCTGGGTGTTCACCTGAACCACAGCCTGGACTGGACTTACCACACTGACGCACTGTACAGGAAAGGTCAGAGCCGGCTCTACCTCCTGAGGAGACTAAGGTCTTTCGGAGTGCAGGCCGCACCCCTAAAGTCCTTCTATGACTCAGTGGTGGCCTCAGCCATCATGTACTGTGTGGTCTGCTGGAGCAGCGGCATCACTGAGAGGGAAAAGAAGAAGCTGGACAAGGTCATCAATAAATCCAGCTCAGTCCTGGGCTGCCCTCTGGACTGGTGGTGCAGGTGGTGGGTGACAGACGTGTCCTGGCAAAGCTGACAACTATGCTGGACCATGAGTCACACCCCCTGCAGGACTCACTGTTCGCTCTGGAGAGCAGCTTCAGCAATAGGCTGATTTACCCTCGGTGTGTGAAGGAGAGATTCCGCATGTCCTTCCTTCCTGCTGCTGTCAGACTGTTCAATAATCACTAAATACTGCTGTCCATAGCCACTATCATGTGCTACACCATTATCATTATTATAACTATTATCATCACTACGTCACCACCATGCAGTATTACTTTTATTACTTCACTTACGTGCAATACTCGTGTTATATTCATATTCTGTATTAAGTGCAATATTTCTACTTAACGTACTTATTTTTTTGCAGTACTGTAATTCTGTAATTCTCCTCAAGTCCAATAACTGTCTATATGTCTACCTAATTTATTTATGTTTTGCAATACTGTAATTCTGTAATTCTCCTCAAGTGCAATAACTGTCTAAATGTCTACTTAATTTACTTATTTTTTATATATTTTATACTGGACTACTTTACTAGACTACTTACTTATTTTCTATACTGGACTTTATCGTGCCCGCCTATTGTTAACTAATGTCGGTTAAATCGCTGCACTGCTTGTGCCGATCACCCATAGACATAAATGAATCACCTGGAGGCAGAGAGCCCCCCCCCCCCCCCCCCCCCCCCCCCCCACCCGTCTGCATCGACCCACCCCTGCGTGCATCCGACGTAGCTCGCTGAACTTAACTTTTTTCCCCTCCCAGGAGCAACTCCCCCCTACCCCCCCTCGCATGCTGTAGTGTAGTGTGTGTGGTCTTTGTCCTGCAGTCCGGATTTGCCAGAGTGGGTAAACGGCGATGGGGACGAGGTAAAGCTGGCTCCCAGCTAGATCGTGTGAAGGTCGGATCGTAACGCCGCAATCCCGGCTGTTGGATCGGTTGTGAGAGAGGGAGGAGGGGAGGAGGAGGAGGAGAGCCAGATCGTTTTTATTTAGAGTTGAGAACAAGAAGAAACGAAGAGTTGGATGTAGCCAGCAGGCACACACACTCTCCTCGTCACGATCAGACTGCCAGACCTCCAGATCCGGGCTGCTTTGCTCTGCTGAGCGGAGAGAGAGAGAGAGAACCAGACCAGAGAAACTTTCCTCCCCCACCTCCCTCCGCCTCCCTCCCCGGGCTTGACGCAGAAGCAAACATGCCGATGACCCTGCCAGACTTCCTCGCTTCGGGATCTTTTCTAATCCTGCTGATCGCCTCCTGGACCCACAGCTGTAAGTATTCAAGCACGCAATCTCAAAAGTTATTTTTACATTTACAAACCTTTTACGCGATTTATGCGGTGTTTGGGAGCTTTAAGTGAAATATGTGACGATTATTTCCATGCACGTACACTGTATACAGTAGATCCTGGATCCTAGATCCTGGATCGCTGCTTTCCAGTGGTTGGGAGTTGATCCCTTCGCTCTTGATCGTGATTACTTTGCAGTCTCCTTGTCTCCGGAGGAGGCCAACCAGTTCCTCAGGAGGCACAGGCGAGCTTACCAAGTTTTCGAGGAGACCAAGCAAGGACACCTGGAGAGGGAGTGCGTGGAGGAGAGGTGCAGCAAGGAGGAGGCGAGGGAAGTGTTCGAGAACGACCCCGAAACGGTAAATTGCGGATGACCCCTACTTCCTGGGGGTAGGGGGACATTCGGGGGGTTAAATCCTCAAACGCACCCCAAAACGAGCTATGCATGTAGTATGTCATGCACCTTGCAGTGCACGGGCATTGGCGTTGCAATGGCCTGGAGCTCGCGTACACGTTGACCGACTGGTGTCCCAGTGAGTCAGCGTTGAGTTTTTTTCACGCTCTAATAAATGTAGGAATGCTCTTAGCCCTATAGCCCATGTTAGTGTATGTGTGTGTGTATTGTGTGTGTGTGTGTGTGTGTGTGAGTATGTGTCAGTGCCGGTGTGTGTGCCAGTTTTTAAATTAAGGCACATCAACCTCCCCCCCCCCAACCCCCTGTTCTTCACCTTCAGTAGCCTAACTCTCTCTTTGATCATGACAAGCCAGTCTCTCTTCGGTAGCCCCCATATTATTCAGAGCATTGAGATTTTTGGGGGGAGGAGGGGGGGGGGTGCCTGTGTGATTATGTAAATGAGATGATGGGTGAGATTATGTTAATTCATGCAGGGTGTCCGTCCTCCCTCTGTTTGTTAATGGATTAGTTCCAGATCTGCTCGCAAATTCGCAAGATTATGGCCCACGCCATTTGACGATGTTGATCAACGTTGTAGCCCACCGCATGTTTAAGTAAGCTTCTAAATCCATTATAAAACGGAGATTATCAATGAACGCGCTACGTGTTTGGCGGTGCCCGTTGATTCCTGCCAACATGACAAAAGCATGACTGTCCATGACGTATCGTGTGACTGAATGGATAGTTAAGCAGGACTAGAGAGGTGGGCAAGGTGATCCACTTTTACGTGTTACGTGAAATTCATCTGTCGATTGATCCAGGTTTCGGGTCTAAAATAGAGGGTAAAATGGGTTTAGGGCAAAGGGGTGAGGCGAGAGAGCGTGGTGTGTGTGTGTGTGTGTGTGTGTGTGTGTGTGTGTGTGTGTGTGTGTGTGTGTGAGAGAGAGAGAGGGGGTGTGTGTTGCGTGCCGGTACCTCGTGTTGCCCGGTTTCGACCGTGTCACCACAGCTGCAGTCTCCCGGTTAAAGATGCATTATTCATGCCAAACGTGCCCATCTCTGACACTGCAGTTTTCCCCCTCTGCTGCAGTTCTCTGATTCTGCAGAGGGAGGGGGGGGGCGTTGTGGAAGTGGAGTTTCCCCCTGGCAACCTTTGCCGTTTCAAACTTCCTGGATTCGGCTTTCTGTTTCTGCCCACTGTGGGGGTGAGAGGGGGGGGGATTTTTCCACCTTCCGGAAAAATCTGTGTCATTCCCCTCCCTTCCAAATCCCAGTCAAGCCCATCCCAGTGCGCTGAACTGCCCCCTCAGCTTTTTCTTCTAGAACAAGGTTCCACCTTCCGGAAGGATCCAGGTCATTCCCCTCCATTCCGAAATCTTTGCTTCGTGAAAAGTCAAGAGCCCAAAATTATTCCTCCTTCTAAATTTAGCTTCTCTGGGAACATCCAGTAACCTACATGTCAGCAGAGGGTGAAATTAAACTTGGCGAATGTAGAGATTTGAAGGTGGGGTTGCCAGGTTTGTGGTTCCCCACCCTCCGCTCACCAGGTCGAGAGACGTGCAACAGTGATTCTACCACAATGTGACAGCTGCCTGACTGTGCCTAGACAGAAAGCCTAGCCAAGCTAGCTGATTCATTGGTCGATGGTTCCCTGAGGAAATGCCTACATCAGCTTTGGCCTATCCGGACTAAGGTCATTACTTATGTTGACGTTGATAACGGCTGAGCGGTGAGGGAATCGGGCTAACGGTCAGAAGATTGTGGGTTCGAATCCCCGGCCAGGCCAACATGTCGTTGTGTCCTTGAGCAAGATCATAATGTACCTGTAATTGCTGTAAGTCGCTCTGGATAAGAGCGTCGACTGAACATCAGTGTCAATATTGCAGTTAGGTGCAGAAGTATGCTTGCCATGCAAACTTCCATTGACTAATTTCAAATCTCTCCTTCTCCATTTTCCTCAAACAGGATTACTTCTATCCAAAGTACCAAGGTAGGTCTGCTTTTCGAGTCGTGTGGCTTCCTCTTCTGGTTTGTCATGTGAGCGTCTGTTTGCTGGTCAGGTGACACGTTTGAAGATGTGTTCTTGCCTCCCGTCTGTCCAGTGTGCCTGGAGAAGTTCGGCGACTCGGAGAAGAAGAAGCAGGACTTGATCACCTGCGTTCACAGTAGGTTTTGCCGTCCTCATGCGCCCCCTTCCCCTGCCCCACGCCGCTTCCTGCGTCGGACGCCCGTCGCAGCACCGTCATCGTCTCTCTCATCGTCTCTCTCATCGTCTCTCTCATCGTCTCTCTCATCGTCTCTCTCATCATCTCTCTCATCGTCTCTCTTTCAAACCCAACCATCCCTCCTTCCACCTCCTCTTGTCACTCACGCACTCTCTGGAGTATTCTTAGCTCTGGTGTGCGTGCGTGCGTGCGGCAGGGCTGCACTGCAGCAAGTCTACCTCACACACCCTGCAGGAAAACTCCCCCCCCCCCCCCCCCCCCTTACCCTCCCACTACCCCCCACCGAGTTACACTTCTGCATTCACAGGGGAGGGAGGGGGGGGGGGGGGGGGGGGGGGGGGTGGGTGAACCCTGTGGAGAGGACAGGTAGGCTGCCTCAGGTCAGTCCGTGAGACGCAGGAGCCGGTAGAGTGACACTCCGAAATGTGCGTGTGTGGGGGGGGGGGAGCGTGTGAATAACTCTGCAGTGTTCAGCTAGCGTGAGCGGGGGAGGGGGGGGGAGCGGAGACACACCTCCTTTGCCGTCACGCATTTTCGTGACTGCAGCAGTCTGTAATGATGGTGGGGAGGGGTTGGGGGGGGGGGGGGGGGGGGGGGGGGGGGGGGGGGGGGGGGGGTTGGGGGGAATCAGGTACGTGAATGGGCAGACCCGGCTTATCTCGGTTTCTGCAGCATCAGGAGTACCAGGGGAAGGAGAGGGCAGGGTAGGCACGCGGCACACGCTTCCTTCTGATTGGCCGAGGCAGCCGAGGGAGTTGCTATGAGTCAGCTGCAGCATCTGTGACTCTTTCTGCTTCACCCCTTCTTCTCTCTCTCTCTCTGTCTCTGTCTCTCTCTCCTCTCCCTCTGCACTATTTCCCACTCCCTTCCCACACTGACTACTTATTTTCCTTTACCTCCTGTGGGTACACCCCCCCCCTTTCTCTTTCTATCCCTCCATTTGCTCTCCCTTCCTCGCGTCCTGCCTCCACACTCTCTCCCCTGACATGCCCAGACTTGTCCGGTAGCGTGTGTGTGTGCCTTGTCAGCGCACCACCAGTCCCACCCTACAGAGCAGAGAGAGACTGCAGGGAAGACTCCTTGCCTGTGTGTGGGGTGTGTTCGGGGGGAGGGCGAGGGGCTTGAAGCCCTGGAATGAGAAAGAGAGGGAGTACAACATGCTAGCAGAGACACAGGGAGGATTTGCGAAGGGAGAGGGGTGACGTTATTACCGATACTGATAAAAGCTGACACAGCACGTCTATTTATACGATAGCCTGTCTCCCTCAACGCACACACGCACACGCACCCGTGGCAAAATGTTACATGATAGCTAACGTGGTTTTCTTTTCGATAACCTTGTTTTTTTTGCTCTCCTCTGTCCCTCACCTCTCGTCCTGATCTCTCAGACATTCCAGACCAGTGCTCCCCCTCCCCCTGTAACCCCAGAGGTACGGTGCGCTGCGAGGACAAAAAGGGTGACTTCCTGTGTCACTGCTTCACCGGGTGGACCGGAGCGAGGTGCGAGATAGGTACTGTGTCGTTCCCAGGAAACACGACCCCCCCTCGGTCACACACACACCACAGCTGTTCTTTCAACAGCTGCTTGGAACTGCTTCCTACAGTGTGCTTGCTGTCAAGATAGGCCATGCGGGGACACACACCCTCGCAAGCTGATTAGGGAGTCGTGTGGCTTAGTCGGGTAGGGTGTCGGGCTACTAATCAGAAGGACCCTGGTTCGAACCCTGGCTGTGACAACATGACGTGTCCTTTGGCAAGGCGCTTCACCCTACTTGCCTCAGGGGGAAATGTCCCTGTATTTGCTGTATGTCGCTCTGGATAAGAGCGTCTGATAAAGGACTAAATGTATTTAGAGGAAAAGAGTGTGAGACAATGAGCATGAAGGTTATTTTTGCAATGTCATTCTGTCAGGATCATCCAGCTTGTCCCTCTCTCAGGAGGAGCAGACAGTGCGTGACCACTGGGCCTGTTGGTGTGCTGTCTCTCTCTGTCTCTCGCTCTGTCTCTCTCTATCTCTCTTTCTATCTATCTATCTCTCGTTCTCTCTCTGTCTCTCTGTCTCTTTCTCTCTCTCTCTGTCTCTTTCTCGCTCTGTCTCTCTCGCTCTGTCTCTCTCGCTCTGTCTCTCTCGCTCTGT
Organism: Protosalanx chinensis; assembly: GCA_030340685.1. NCBI lineage: Eukaryota > Metazoa > Chordata > Actinopteri > Osmeriformes > Salangidae > Protosalanx > Protosalanx chinensis. The sequence goes on from CM059333.1 coordinate 5,435,535, forward strand.
CTCTCTCTCTGTCTCTCTCTCTCTCTTTCTCCTCAAGTGACCTTGGCCCGTCAATGTGCCAGTCAGCTTTCTCTCTCCCCTTCCGGTAGCCTCATCCAAACAGACCACCTAGCACCTATTTCCCCCCCCGCCTGAGAACGTCCTCATCTCTAAATGGGCCGAGCTGAGGGACAGACATGCCACCTGGGGGAGTGGAGCCCTAATGTAAAGGGACTTTGCTCCCACAACATAAAGTCCCGCCCCCCCTTCCCCTGATTGTGAGCGCGCTCAGTGCGAGCGGTGTTGCTGCTGCTGTTGCCGTTTCTCTCAGGTCGATGTGTCCTCGATGTGCTGGATATCCGGGGTCACAGAGGTCCGGGAGGCTGGCGTGTCGCGTGTGCGTGCGCGAGTGAGGAGGGATGCGTGGCTGTGGAGGTCAGGGAGAGCTACAGTGAGCCCTGACACAGTGTTCAGAGGAGAGAGAGACAGTGAGAGAGAGTTAGAGAGAGAGACAGTGAGGTTAGAGAGGGAGAGAGACAGTTAGAGAGAGTGAGAGAGAGAGACAGTGAGTTAGAGAGAGAGAGAGAGAGACTAAGAGACCGCCATCCCCTCCCATTTCCTCCATGACTCATCCTAGTGCAGGGCCCAGTGCCTAAATGTACAGACCACACACGCCCAACAGGGTCTCCTAAGAATTTCTCACCCCCTAACACAAAGCTGAACGTGGAATATCGGATCATTTTCCACACGACTGCGTGCTTCCTTCGCTGTCTCTCGTGTTCACGCAAGCTCGCAATTGATTGGCAGATGTGGACGAGTGCGGTAAGAGGAACGGAGGTTGTGACCACGGCTGCAACAACACCTTGGGAAGCTACCGCTGTTCCTGTCACCATGGTTACACGCTGGTGGGACGCCACATGTGCAATGGTAAAAAAATATAATAAAATTATACTCCTCACATTTCCATGCTCTACATACTCTATGGCAAGAATTTAGCCTGGTTGGGACTGAGGTTTTAAATGGATTTGCCATTTGGAACAAGTAAATTTAAATGTAATGTTGTCTGACCTGTTTACTATCGGACAAACTCAAGTCCTTCATGGTTCTACATCTTCATTTGTGTGTGTGTGTATATGTGTCTGTCGCAGATGTGGACGAGTGTGAGGACCCAGGTGTGTGCGGGACAGCGAGGTGCGTGAACGAGGAGGGAACATACGACTGTCTTTGTGAGACCGGCTACGTCTACGATAATCAGACCAGGAGCTGTCTCGGTGAGTTCTCAAACACCCGAACGTCAAAGATTAAGAAGCAAGCTAGTACATGGAAGTAGAGTGAACCTCGCTATATCACGGTTCACTTTTCACGGTTTCGCTACTTCACGGATTTGCAATCGTGCAATGTGTTCTGCATTCTGATTGGCTAAACAGTCTCTCCGACACAAACTTGTGCATCAACAAAGCTGCGGTTTACAGGATACAGTACTTGTATTTGTTAAACAAATGCTTGGGCCTGTAAAAAGGGGTTGTTCTTTGGTTTTAATATATAATAGAGTTTTTAATTGTATAATAATTGTAAAAAAATAAATAAAGGTTTCTACTTCATGGAACGCGCAGTTCCAGCCTGAATGTGGGCTGATGAGGGGGGCCTGCTGTGGTGTTGAGACAGGAATGTTCCGGAATCCTGAGGGAAGAGTCCTGGAAGGAAATGGGTGACAGGTCAGCCCATCAGACGAAGACCGAGACATGTTTGAGGCTATTAGGAATGTTCTGGAAGAATCGGATTCCCAGGAAAACACTTAAGCCGATACGGTTTCAAGTAAAAAAACGTCTAATTGAGATGCATTAAAGTTGACTTTCTTATCGTCCTATTAAGCGTCCCTATCTCCTGAGCGGTGTTAGGGGGGGATAAGGAGTTGTTGGCAATCCGCACCGTGCTAAACATCAACAAGGAAATTGCTCAAGAAGATCATGGCCAGACAGCTGCATGAATCGTCTGCCAAAGAATGCATGCCGTCTCTGTTTTTACAGACAAAATATTTCGGAGCCCTTCTAAAAACACTGACACAGTTCCTTCAGCACGCCACTGCTGCTGCCAAACTGTGATGTTTTGTTTTAAAAATGTAATTGGGGCCTAATCCTTATCTTTTTATTTGGGGAAAACAAGTTTGTTCTTGTCTGTTTGCCTCAGAGACTAGAGCGAATGGGGTGGGGGGGGGGGTTGGTAGTGGGAGAGAATCAAGACAGAAGGCGCGCCTGGTTCAAAGTAGACATCCGGAGGACCCTATCCTGCGCGACCTCTGCATGACCCTTTTTTGAAGGGGGGGGGTGGGGGCCCGCGGCAGGAACCTTGCGACTTGGTAGGCATTGCGGGATAGGTTCGATCCCCGTGTTTTCTTATTTGAGCTTGGGTTACGGCCTGGTGGAACTTCAATGAACTCCCACCCCTATGTCTGTTTATCCGTTCCTCTCACACTCTCTCTCCCTCCCCCTCCCATCAGATGTGGACGAGTGTTTGGAAGGCGTTTGCACGGAGGAGTGCGTGAACACGCCCGGAAGCCTCCGGTGTTTCTGCGACGGTCGGCAGGGGAAGAAGCTGGGGAGAGATCTGAGGAGCTGCCAGGTAAGGCTCCTCCTCACGGGGTTCCCCCCCCCCCCCCACACACACCTCCAGAGACCTCCTGCTTTTGGGAGGGGGCGGAACTCAGCCCAAGCACCAACGCACGGCACCATGGAGGTGTCGCTTCCCTTCTTGTGGAATCCCCC
>CM059333.1:5438775-5559889 GCA_030340685.1 Protosalanx chinensis
CAGGAAGCGCTCATCCAGACAGGAAGCACTCATCCAGACGGGAAGCGCTCATCCAGACAGGAAGCGCTCATCCAGACAGGAAGCACTCATCCAGACAGGAAGCGCTCATCCAGACAGGAAGCGCTCACCTCTCACAGTTGTGCAGGTCACAGCAGTAGCAGGTGTTGCTCTTCACCCTCTCAGCCGACAGTTGTCCTTAAACGAGCGGCACACCACCTAAAAAGGGCGCCACACACAGGCAGGAGGCGGTATCACACACACTCTCAACTGTTACAAAAAGCAGTTTGACTTCAAATGCAACCTGAATCACAACCATGTTGACAGAAAAGAATAAACTTTAAAAGGATCGCGCATTCACTAGATTGTAATTATGTCAGGTATGTGTTCTTAGTACATTGGTGTGATGCCATCTCTTTGCCACTAGAGGGCCACCTAACACCATGACCAGGTTTCTGATTCTGATTCTTATTTGGATTCAGGTCTAACAGCAGGGAGGATTGAAACGCGACATGAATCCTAACTACCCCCACCTCATGCATTCCTTAAAACTTACTTCACCCACGTCCCATCTCCTTCAGGCTTAAAACAATCGACACTGTCTACAAAGCGTAAGGGCCATAACTTTGACCCCATTAAAGTAAAGTCCCCTATCTAGTGTTCTGGATGCCACAAGCTCAAGTCCTTTAAGGGTTTCATGCACGATATATTTCATATGATGTGCACTGAATGTTTTTATTATTTAAATTCGGTTCATTTTTGTCTGGAAACACACCTCATATACTCTGCAAATCAAGTGTATGATAGGTATCTACAGTATTTGTGTGTGTGTGTGTGTGTGTGTGAGTGTGTGGAGACTCACCTCAGTGTAGTAGTTGTCAAAGGCATAACCGGAACCCGCTGACGTAATATTCACATCGGTTCTCCATCAAAGGCCTCCTGTCCTGTGTGTGTGTGTGTGTGTGTGTGTGTGTGTGTGAGAGAGAGAGAGAGAGAACGGAAAAGAGAACGAGAAAGACAGATAAAAAAACTTTCAACAATTCTCCACAACCTGTGTTAACAGAAATACGTATGTAGATTCATTTGCATTTGAAGCCTTTGAAGAAGAAAAATCAGTCGGATTCATACAAGCAAGTATTAAAACAGTTTGAAATCGGTGACAAAGTTAGAACGACATCGTAAAGTAGATTGCTGCAGTGGGATGCTTTCCGCGTATCTGGGCTCTGCTAGGCTGTTGGAGAGGGGGGGGGGGAATTATAATACGGCCAATTCAATCGGCGATGCGTCGTGGGTTTATGCCACAGCTTGTCAGGTGCTCTGCAAGGTGTGCTCGGAGATAGATTGGTCTAGTCTGACCGTCCCCCTGAGTGATGACAGAGCGGGTCACAAGGGTTGTCGCTCGCAGACACCAGACCAGAACTCCGTTTGATTGTATCTGCAAAGTTTCATTACAGGATCCTGGGTGGGAGAGATAAGATTCATATTTTTGGACGGCGGGCGCACTCTGCGGGTGGTGTAATTTGCACGTCAAGCTGAGGGTGTGTGTGTTTCAGAGTCTTGTGTTTGTGTCCAGGCCTTTACTTGTTGTTATCTGTGGAGGCGGTTTGTGGGGGGTACGTACGATAAACTCGGCGGCGATGATTCCGTCCACGATGGCACAGAAGAAGGAGGCGATGACTCCGATGCTGATGAAGATGATAGCTGCGATGAGCTGAGGGAGGGAGGGAGGGGGAAAGATGGATTAAGGGAGGAAAGAGGGAGGCAGGGAGGAGACAGAGAAAGGAGGGAGAAAGAGGAATTGAGGGAGGAAGAGAGAGAGGAAGAGAGGGAGGGAAGAGGGAGGGAGAGACGAGGGAGGGATGGAGGGAGGAGAGAGGGAGGGATGGAGGGAGGGATGGAGGGAGGGAACCGAGGGAAGAGAGAAAACAGAAACAGTGTGAATGATCTCTTTATGAGATGGTCAGCTCTCGGTACCAGAGACGAGCACTAGCGCGCTAACACAGCGTTGTGTAAACGCCCTTGTCTCACCCAGCCCTGGCAGAGCGCACTGATTGCAGTGTCTGGATGAGGACTGAGGGAATAAAGGAAATGTACTGCTGCTGGCCCAGTCAAGCGAGATGCGCTTTATGGGTAATTTACGGTCCAAAAAGTCAAAGCAGGCCAGAGGGACGAACCTTAACACCAGGAAGGTCGATCATCATTCCCCAATCTGATCCAAAACACACACACACGTTCACTACACACCCACACACACACGTTCACTACACACCCACACACACACGTTCACTACACACCCACACACACGTTCACTACACACCCCACACACACACACGGTTCACTCTACACACCCACACACACACACACATGTTCACTACACACCCACACACACACTCGTTCACTACACACCCACACACACACACGTTCACTACACTCCCACACACACACACGTTCACTACACTCCCACACACACACACACGTTCACTTAACACCCACACACACACGTTCACTACACTCCCACACACACGTTCACTTCACACCCACACACACACGTTCACTACACACCCACACACACACACGTTCACTACACACCCACACACACACACGTTCACTACACACCCACACGTTCACTACACACCCACACACACACACACGTTCACTACACTCCCACACACACACACGTTCACTTCACACCCACACACAAACACGTTCACTACACACCCACACACACACACGTTCACTACACTCCCACACACACACACACACACACGTTCACTACACTCCCACACACACGTTCACTTCACACCCACACACACACGTTCACTACACTCCACACACACACACACGTTCACTTCACACCCTCACACACACACGTTCACACCCACACACAGACACACACAAGTGCCCTCACATCTAGATGTTGCCTTAAGGAAGACATGGCTAGAGGACATGGGTGTCTTAGAGTTAAGTCAATCAATACTGTTAGTGCCAGTTAGGAGGAGCTCATCTGTGTCAGAATGTGTCAGAACGATCAGTCACTGTAATGTAACTGTACAGTCTAATTAAGCTCAACTACCACTACCAATCTGCACCCAAGATGAGACACAATGATAGAGTGACAACATGGTTTACGTCCCTTTCCGCTCCACACACACACACACACTCTCTCAACCCTCCTAACCCCCTCAAACCCCAGCAGACCCTGCCAGCCGATCACAGATGGGTGAACATAAAGCTGAACGTTGAGCGTCTTTTACTGCCTGCCTGAATTCCCCCTGCAGGACTGGTCTGATTGCCATCCTCTCCTCCTTCTGTTGCTGTTCACCGCTGAAGCCTGGCAACCCTCTGACCGACTGCAGGTGGGTTTGACACACACACACACACACACACACAACACATGCTGCTCGCATAACTCGGACCTTTCTACACTGTCCCGACCAACTCTCAGATATCGACAGGGGCACGCACGCATCTATCTAATCTACCCATCAGTCTACCTGGCATTCCAGCGATTCACTTAATTAACAGAGGAAAGGATTCGTCTTTATGGCCTTCGGAGGGAGGGAGGAACAGAAGGAAGAGAAAGAGAGAGAGAAAGAAAGAGGAAGAGATAGGAAGCCAGACCCATCGCAGCATTGAGCTGCAGAGACAATACACTCTGACAGCGGCATTAGTTCTGATTACCTCAGCGTCAGCTGCCAGCTCGTAAACCACGGCCAGCAACACCTCCACCGCCGCCGCCACCGATCACCCCAAGCCTCCCTGGGACCAGCCCCCCCGGCCACACCCTCGCACGGCGAGCAAGAGGGGCGAGGGAGAGGGAGCTGATGACGTTCCGAGGACGGGAAAATGGAAACATTATGAATGTAAAATGGGGGGTGACGGTGAGAGAGATGGAAATGGAGAGAAAGAGGGAGAACTAGCATGAGAGCAGAGGTCATGAGAAGAGGAAGCGACGTAGGGATGAGGTGATGGGCGAGCGGGGGTAAATCCGGACGACACGGACAGAAAAATTACAAATGTACGGAAACTGCAAGCCGGAAAACAGAGACACGCCACGTTGGGTCCAATTGGACGACCACGCATCAAGGTCGCAGCACTGCCGATTGGTCAAGTGATCAACGAGGCTCCCCTCGAACGGCGGCCGTAATGAGGTCTTGCACGCACTACGGCCCTCTGGGTGATAGACCTCCCTTCCGGGGGCCTCTGCTTGGGCTCCAAGGTTACCAGGATTACAACAGTCTAAAATATAGCCCTCATCTCTGGCCCCCTCTTTGTAGAGATAGGAGGCACCTGAGGATCTTATTGTCCCAGGCAAAGACACACAAATCGTTCTTTATTAGTTGTGTGAGGCCATTGAGTGGTGCATTTACCCCCAAAATGTCCCTCGACAAGGGACGTCGACAGCAAACCTTATCTACCTCTGAAGACACGTTACTTCTACTGCTTTACCTCACACCCTTACCCCTGTGTGCTTTGACGAGACTGTGTGCCATTGTTGCTAAAGAGTTTCCCCTCGGGGATTAATAAAGTATTCTGAATCTGAATACAAGGAGGAGCTACAATTTCTATCCTAGCAGGGGTCAGAGGGACCTGGGAACTAGGAAGTGACACCGAACTCAGTCGTTAGTTAGATGCTGGCATCTTTCCTGTGCCAGCGCGATACCGCTAGTTGTTCTTTAATGAGGTGAAACCTGCCTTGGCTGCCTCCTATCCGCTTACCACGGGCCGCAGAGAGTAAGGAGAGAGAAGTGTGTGTGTTTTTCTCCGGGCGCGCGTCAGAGAGCGAGAGAGAGAGCGAGTGCTCAGTTACCGTACGCGAGCTCGAGGCTCGGAGCGTGCCAGCGCTCTGTCATAAAATGTTAATGCCGGAGACCGGGACCAACGGCGGGGGGGTGGGGGGGTGGAGGAGGTGTTGGGTGGGGAGGTGGGGGGGGGGGGGGGGGGGGGGGTGCGGGGCAGACACAGCAAGCACCCTAAATCACGCCCCGCATCCCGTCAGGCATCCTTCCGCGAGCGCTCCGTCAGTTTTCCATGGGGACAGGTGAGCGCGGGCAGCCGTGCGCAGCGCTCGCGTTCGGGAATAAGGATTTGCCTGGGTTCGTTAGGTAGACGAGAGAGGTGGAGGGGGGCTGGGTGGGGTGGGGGTGAGGGGGGGATGGGGTAGGCGCTGGCATCACAAGCGAGTCTACGAGGGCATTCGCAGGAAGATATCTTACAGTAAGTCAACACCGTACGTTCCTTCTTCGTGTCACAAACGGACTGTGACTCCCCCCCCCCCCCCAACTCACTAAGGACTAACAGCCAATCAAGGTCCCTCCCACCCCCCCCCCCCCCCCATCTTGGAAAGTACGCTTATTTCATGCCAACGAACGGTCGTTAAAGTAAATCAATCGCATTTGAATTCGGATAGGCCTTTGCGTATGCCCACAGAACTACTATAAGAGAGAGGTACAGTTACAGGCATATAACCAAAGTGGACACAGTGCTACAGTAGAGCAGGACATAGAGACCTAGCCAGACACACGACACCTGGGAAACCTTTTAAATAAATAACTAAGCTACTCTCTCTCTCTCACACACACAAGTAGACAGGCTCGCATCCTCAGAACTGTTAGCAGACTCGGGAAGCTGTCAGATACACTGTTAAACTGCTCCAAGTCTTTCGTAGCAACGCAGAAATTGGCTGGCGTACAAGGATACAATACTCAGGGGTGCGCTTGATTGAATCCCCCCCCCCCCCCGTACAATTAATTCAGTGGAAGACCCCCCCCCCCCACCCCCACCACCACCACCCCCGCCTCCCCCCCCCCCCCCCCCCCCCCCCCCCCCCCCAACAGCCATAAAGGATGTGACTCAAATAATGCTACGTGTTTCCATACCGGGGGTTAAGGAAACAACATTGTTCGTTTTTTTCCGATCTGATCCAGGTCTCGGCCTCACTCCGGCGTTGCTGTAATAGAACTCTCCATGTCTTACAGTGCAGACACTGGCTCTCAAGTGTCTGGAAAGCAATACCGCTGATCTACTTAGACTTAAATCACTCGTTAAGTTCCAGGTATCACAGTTAGCTTTGAGAGTTTAGAGTTCTTCTGGAAAGACTTTCAGCGGTTTCTCTAGATCTAGGTAGAGATCTCAAGTACGCTGAGTCGAAGCCCTGGTATTGACGCATGGTGCATGGTGCATGGTGGCACTCAATGTCCCCCGCTTTGAAACCTTTTTGTCAGCCAGATGCCAATGCTAATCCAATGTCCTGTGTTCTCGCTTGAGCTCTGAGCCAATCATATTCACTTTCCTGACCACATCCAATGAGGGGACCGAGCAAGAACAACAAAAGGACATTACCAAGTCCCGATAATCGAATTGGCTGCTTGATTCAAAGGGGCCATTTTCCATAAACAGTTTAGCAAATTTGCAAGTTGGTAACATAATACTCAATGGCTGAAGGCCATCATCGATTAAGGTTCCAGAATAAAGAATAACAACAAACTGAAGAAAAAATAAATCACCTTGAGCACTTTGTCACATAACACAATCTAGCATAACAAAACAGTCACATTAAAAACGAATATAACTTAAAATACAGAGACTTTCGATCACTTCCCTATAGTAAGTGAAGCCACTCAGTAGACCAGGTTTTTGATGTTTCCTTGCTCCAGCACACCTGATTCCAATGAAGCGTCTGTGGCTCTGTGGTTCTGTGGTTCTAGAGCAGGGAAATACCTAAAACTGTCAGGACAGTGGCCCTCGAGGACCAGGATTGGACACCCCTGCAGTAGACCCATTCATCTTTCTGCCATTTGAGGTCTTCTCAACCCTTTCACGATGCAGGTCGGGTCCAAGGTAGCCAGTAGGTAGGGAATCAGTGGCTCAGCGGTTAAGGCTTTGGGTTACTGATTGGAAGGCTGCAAGTTTGATTCTGGCTGTGGCTACGTGACGTTGTGTCCTTGGGCAAGGCACTTCACCCTACTTGCCTCTGGGGGGAACGTCCCTGTACATACTGTAAGTCGCTCTGGGTAAGAGCATCTGCTAAAGGACTCAATGTAAATGTAGTCAGGCTGCATGGAGGTGGAACTCATCCATAGGTCTACGGTTCTCCAGAAGGTTGATTCCAACGATCCCCAAGAAAGCTCCGAAACTTAACTGCAGACATGATTGGGGGGGGGGACAGAGGCGGAGGTTGGGGGCAGAAAGCATATTTTACTGGTATGAACGCTTGACATGTTAGGAGAAAGGATCAAACAAAATAATACAAAGTCATTTGTTAGCAAGGCAGTGTGATCATGTTAAGCCATTATTGTGTGTGTCTATGTGTGTGTGTGTGTGTGTGTGTGTGTGTGTGTGTGTGTGCGTGTTGCTCACCGTGATGCCAGGGTAATAGCCAGCGACGGCCACGTTCCCCGTCCGTGTGGCCGACAGCAGTCCCACCACTAGAACCACCAAAGAGAGGGCGCCAGCAGGGAGATGGTGACCCACAGAGCGGTCCTCTTACGCTTCTCATACTGGGCTGGAGAGGGACAGAGAGGGGGGGGGGGGGGGGCAGAAGAAGAGAGGATGATGCATGATTTTGCCCCAATATCTAAAACCGGCAGGAACACACATAAAATGTGCAATCTGGGATATGCAACGTATTCAAATGTGTGTATATATCCTTTATAGTGAACACTGGGTGCTAGCAGTCCTCCCAGCAGTTTACTCTGACCGTAAACTTGTGCTGATGGGGCAAAACAACTGAAGCAAGCATATATTCCCCCTGTAAATACGGTGAGCTATGCATATAGTCGTAAGGCTACACCACAATCTCAAACGAATTGGCACGGTGCACCTTATCTACCCCCCCCCCCCCCCCCCCCTCCCCCAACACCAAAAATAAATAAATGAAACATTGTCATACCTGCGGGGTCCAAAACATCATTTGCTGTTGTTGTTGCTGGGGTCGCTGTTTGAGATGCCGGCTGCTGCATCCTGATGATGACTGTAAGGTTGACCAAAGAAATGACCCAGAGATATCTCACCAACACGCTCAGTACCGCAAGCAGGCAAAGTCTGCTCCTTTACAGCATATCGACCCCTGCAGGTAACGTGGTCCTCCTCCAGTCCTAAGAATCGATTCACCTGTCGCGCTGAAATAATAATAATAATAATAAAAGCTCAGGTTGAAAGCAAACGTAGAAGTGTGTTGGTTAGTTCGATCCTTAAGGATGAAGGTGCACACAAAGTTTGCACGGCAGCACTAAGGTTGGGACATTCACACCAAGTGTGAGAACCTGACACTGCAAAGAGGCTCCGCCACTGAAACCAAGAGGCTGGAGGGGAGGGGGGCTGTGACAGAAGCAGCGGCGCTCATCGCTGTCGATTAATAATTTATTTAATTTTAATCAGTAAAAAAAATCGTTAGGACCATGTAGCACAATTTTGTTTTCACTTAGGAATTTGAAGCAAAAATATGTTAATAATTTTATAATAAAAAAATCGGATATGCCTGTGCGCTTAAAAATAAATAAATAAATAAATCAAAAAGTCTATTGTCCAGCAAACAATCGATTCATTTACTCGGGAAGAGCTTTATTGGATTTAATTAATCTAATTAATTTTACTCGAAGGTTATAGACCTACTTGTAACTGAAACGTTTTTTGATCATTATTTGGACCACACAAATATATGATGTCTCTTCAGAAGGTCTAGTCTCACGTCTTCAGAAATATAAAAAGCTATATACGCTTTTTGGTGCTTTTTATGGCAAAATATTTATTCGCGTTCATGATCACTGTATAATCTACATGACATATACATCATTTACAGTTATCAATGATTCCCAGCTAAACAGCATTTCTTTACAGTTATGAACAAAGAACAGTTTAAACACATCTGTATTGAAGAGATTCAGGAATCTCAGAGTAATACCTTCACAACATCACTTAATGAGAATAAAATATGGCTTTAAAAAACCAATACAACTGTGACATTTGGATTGCTATGGAAGGTGCTGGAATGTTAAAGAAGTTTGTGTAAATAATAAGAAAGTAAGAGTCGGTGTTAAATTCAGGCCTACTCCTTACGTCAGATGAATCTGCGAATACCTTTAGGGAGGTCATCAAATAAAATAGACACATAAAAGACGGTTGACTATCTGAATTAATATCCCATATAAATCAATGTAGGGAGAAATATGACGATAGACGAATAAAACCAGCTCGTGATGACGCCCTTATATCTTTTGAATGACATGATGGCTTCATTTAGGCTCAGCACATCATTTCAGATTAGGAATTATTGTAATATGTTTAAAATAGGAAGTGATGTTGAGTACTATGGAGTCCTAACGGAACCGCAGCAGTTTTGAACTTTAAAGCTTGCGAATGCACCATGCTAGGCTTTAATGGCCTTCTCAATCCCTAACAGTTCACATGCGTTTGCTGCCAGCATCGTTTAACGACTGCCAAAGCACTATTTCATGTAATTGATTTGCAGTTGATATGCTGGAGAAAAGCGCCCAAAAAAAGAATGATGAGAATCACTGAGATATAAGTATTAGAAAAAAAAACGAAATGAGTGGTGTTGGTGTCGCCATTCAAACATCCAAGCCATGACACTCTCCCCCCTGTCCAATGAGCAGTCAGGATATTAGTCCCACGTCTTCCCTCTTCCTGTTTCCTTTTACGACACGCCAGCAGGTGGAGGATTTGGGCGGCTCCTCCAAGATGGACTCCCTGCGGAGGTCTTTGGGCAGCGTTCCGCCGTCCCCCCACACGTTGAGCTCTCCGTAGATCCTGTCTCGACCATCTCCTCCTGCCAGGGGATGGATATGTTCCCCCGAAGAAAACTCGTCGAAGAACACGTTGTCAGGTTGCTCCAGGTTGATGCCCTTCACGGTGGAGAACGCTCCTACGTCATCCAGATCCTTGGCGTACACTGTCTTGGAGTCTGGTACGAACGGGGGAGGAAGGATTCCTGAAGGAGAGATAAAAGTTGTTACCCGTCGTATACTGGTGTTCATGTGTCTTTTTACATGACCATTTAGTCCTTTAGCAGACACTCTTATCCAGAGCAACATACAGCACGTACAGGGACATTCCCCCTGAGGAAAGTAGGGTGAAGTGCCTTGCCCAAGGACACAACTTCACATTGCCTTTGCCGAGAATCACACTGACAATCTTCTGATCTTTAGTCCAAACGCCCTAACCGACTCAGCCACCTGACTCTCCAAGGAAACAATGTCATTCGGCAAGGCAGGGATTCAAACTCGTAACCTTCTGATTTCTAGCTTGATTCCCTCACCGCCCAGCCGCTACAGTCCCTGTTTGGCTTCCATAACGTTGTAGATATTCAGCTGAATGCTCTTATAGTTCTTCCCTTGGCACTTATTGCTCTCATGATGTATGTTGTGTAATCTAGATCCCCACTATGTTGGGGTCTATCAAGTTGCTATGCTCAATGACTGAAGCTCTTTTGTAAAGCTCTATCTTGTAAGTCGCTTTGGATAAAAGTGTCTGCTAAATGAATTAATGTAAATGTAATGTCTGCCGTGAGGCGTCATGGAAACACATGAATTCCTGGGACCTACAGAGTACTGAGAAGGTTCTTCCTGTCTTACCTTCGTCCAGCTTCCTCCAGTTGATCTGGCTGAAGAAGGGGTGCGCTCGAATCTCGTCGCACGTGCCGTTCTTGATGCCGAGCCTCTGGTCCACAGACTTGCACAGCAGGCCCTCGCAGATGGATTTGGCGTTCTCGCTGAATTTCTCTGAGTAGGTCACCGGATCGTTCAGGATGCGCTTCTTCACTTCTTTGTTCTCCACCTGGATGCACGGCGAACAGACAAGTTTCGGTTTTAACCAATCTCCCCCCCCGTTGCACCTATTGGTGTTCTGCAGTACAGGTCTTGTATTCTGGAGGCATGCATGGTTTTAAACTTCAAGGGGAACATTTGTACCTCCATTTGATATGGATTTGTTCGCTAACGGTAAAACATGATTTGTAGTATCAGTGTCTTGCCACATGTTGGCAAGATGGAGCCTGAGGAAAGTGCTAAACCATGACGTTCTCAAGATGTAATGTGTATGTGATGAGAGAAAAGAGACAGAAGGAGAGAGAAAAGAGATTTATAAAAGCAGAGGACGTATGCTCGTTGAATGGAGGCTGAGTAAAACTATAGCGTTTGAATGGTTAGGATCACCTTCTCTCCACGGGTTCTGAAGGGGCCCTTGGCGGCGATGAACTCATACAGAGTGACACCCAGAGTGAAGTAGTCTACAGAGTAGTCATACTCCTCTCCCTTCAGCAGCTCAGGGGCCATGAACCCTTAGGTCGAAGGTCACAACAAATCAAATTAGGCCAATCAGCCAACCCAATCATCTTTGTCAGTGTCACGATACCTCTAGGAACACTTCCCCCTAACATTTGAAACTGTGCTGATACTAGGCATAAAGAAGCCCTTAATATTGACATATAGATCAGTTGCTTGGTCCCAATGTGAAGCCATCATTACAATTGGGAGGCCGCTTATACAAAATGGAGGACAGCAGGGGCCAAATGGCTCGATGACAGCTCGGGGCCAGCCACCTTGGGCTTCTACTGTACCTGGGGTTCCAGCATAGCCTTTGATCTTGTCTTGGTTGTCTGCCAGTTCCACAGCCAAACCAAGGTCAGAGATACGCACATTACCTGGGCGCAAACACCAAGCATGATGGGAAACAAACGTCAGAGATACTGGAGCCGTTCTGCCTCGTATTCGTAGTCTGCTGAATCGGTTTGCATGTTCTTGCGTGTGAGTGTGTCTCTGTTGTGCGCTTGTGTGTGGGGGTTTGGAGTTCGATATGAACCGGTTGATTTTTTACCTTCATTATCTAGTAGCACGTTCTCAGGTTTCAGGTCTCTGTAGATGATTCTCTTCTGGTGGAGATGTTCCATGCCCTGGATGATCTGCGCAGCGTAGTAACAGGCTCTGGGCTCGTCGAAACCAGGGTTGTTCTCGTCCACGTTGTAGATGTGATACCTGAGAAGACACACACGTTACGGGACCGTTTGAGATCCGGTACATGCCTCCATTTTGAAAGAGTTGTGTTTGCGATTGCCGCTGGGGGGTACAGCTGGGACCGATGTCTTTGAGCGTGTGTGCTCACCTCAGGTCACCTCCATTCATGATGGTCATGACCAGGCAGAGCTCCGTCTTGGTCTGGAAGGCGTAGGCCAAGGAGACAATGAATCTGCTGTGGACACGTGCCAGAATCCTCTTCTCCACCATCGCCCCCTAGAGGAGGAGGACAACGTGGAAGATTCAGGGACAGCCAGCGCACAGACCCAAATATCCCCGCCACACCGAAATCCATCGCAGATCCGTTCCATTTATAATCACAGCTCGGTACGTTTGGAATTTAATAAGGATCTCAATAATCTCTGCTGGATGCTTATCATGTAAGCCACAGGTACATTGTGTTCTGCAATGAGGGATGCTGGAACTGTTGGTGTCATTGTCTAACCATCTTGGTCAACTGATCTTCTGGTGAAACCAGGTTGGAATTATGCATCTCTAAGCGTGTGTGTAACTTTGACATAAAACCCCATTTGATGTGTGTTTTGATGAAGTACGAACCTCCTTCACACTCGGACGACACGTCTGACACATCATACATCTTCACACTGAGTACTTTTCCTCTTTGGTCAGTCATGGATAGTCATCATTAAACGAAACTCACCATTTCACTACCCAAACCTGTCACATTCTGGTATCTTCCATAGATTTTTTTGGGACAGCAGACGTCACATCAGTAATCGCAGTTTCACATCGCTACCCTTCTCTACTCTACCTTTTACACACAGACAATGTTTTACAGCTCAGATTTCTCATCATCGATTTCACGGGAGCAGTGTACAGTGAAGAGATTATGGGAATAATAGGTACCATGCTTGAGTGTTATGCAATAAAATCCCTAATCTGGAAAGCTGTGACTCTCTAATAAAGGTCAAGGTGTCTGTCCAGGTAAATCTTTATGCTAATCTATTAAGCATCGCTCATCCATTAGAAATGCTCTGGATGATCTGATCAACTGCAGTGAAAATAATCTTCCAGAAATGTGATACAATTGAACCTATTCAACTCTTTGATAATCATCCATATATGAGGTCAAACTAAAATAGAACAAATGACAATAAGCACTCACACCTGGCCACCCACACCTTCTTATGCATACTGCTCCCCAGTACCAGTACTTTAACAGCCACTTTATGTTTTTAGGGAGTCAGATGGCTCCGCAGGTTAAGGCGTTAGTCTCGGAGCGTGGAGTTGTGAGTTCAAACCCTAGCTGTGGCTATGTGATGGTCTGCTAAATGAGGTATTATTATTATTATTATTATGTCCTCTCACTCTGCACACAAATCACTGAGGTTTCCTCGTTTCCCAGCTCTCTCACCTCATAGCCTTTCCTCTTCTTCAGCCTCTTCTTGTTGAGCTTCTTGCAGGCGTACAGTTTCCCTGTGGCCTTCATCTGGCAGGCCGACACCTCCCCGAAGCCGCCCTTCCCCAGCACGCGGAAGTCCAGGAACCAATCCTCGTCCATGGGCTGCATCTCCAGCCACTTCCACTGCAGGAACCTCTTGAGGTACATGCTCTCCAGGAAGAAGGTGAAAGGCACTTCCTTGAGGAAGTCCAGCACGGCGTCCAGCGTCTCTTTGAAGAGGTCGTCGGCCGCCTCCTGGTGCCTCTCCTTCACCTTGGTGATGCTGTTCTCGGGCAGGAAAGGACAGAAGAGCTTGGCGTCTGGTTCCATGTAGCGTGACAGGATCTTAGAGGCCTTCTTAGCCCGGTCCTTGTCCTCAGCTTGGTTGTACTCCTCCACGTCCTTCCACAGGCGAGACGGACCTTTGTAGTCGTTGTTGGCCTCTAAGAACTCCCGGAACAGGCGCTTGCCGATGGGCTGCTCCACGCACACGCTCTGGAAGCCCAGGTCCAGAGTCTCCCGGAGGCCCTCACACACCGTGATGTGGGGCAGCTTGAGGCGGGAGTGGTACTTCTTGTCGCGGTTGGCGGCGGGGTTGGCGGTGCCGTCGAAGCTGCCCCGTGCCGAGATGTAGGCCGAGTTGGCCACCACAGTGGTCAGGCCACCGATATCCATGGCAGGAGAAGAGGAACGTTAGATAAACAACGATAAATTTGCGGAGAAAAAAAAAGGCGGGAAGAGTTTTAGGGTCGTATGGACCAGTAAGAATCGACCCCAGCTTCCTTCCTCGTGAAAATGGGCGATCGGGGAGGAGGAGAGAATAAAAAAAACAGACAGACGGATAGACTGTATGAAAATCCAGACAGGAAATGCCTGGGATTAGGGATTCCTCCGCATTGGATGATTCAGCTGCAGAATTGCGAAAGGATCCGTTTATCTGTCCCCTGCAGAGACGAACACCGAAAGGACAGGACAGCAAGCGTCCATCGACTGAGGCTGGGGTGGACCTGAGACAGAGGTTTAGCCCCTTCCGCTCACACACACTGTGTGTGCACACCTACACACTCGTACGTACAGATTGGCCTGACTCAACACCTTTCTCTAAAGACTTTTATCCACTAACTCCATAATACCTTTCCCTGTGTGTACAGCACACTGGATAATGAGGAAGACAGTATGAGTGTTTGTGTAACAGAGAGAGAGAGGGAGATGGAGGGAGAGCAAGAGAGAGAAGCAGGAGGAGCATTTGTAATAGAGTTCTGTGGTGGGCTGAAGTGGAATGTCCTGAATGCAAACCCAGAACCACAGTCACGAGAACAACTTGATCTCAATGACAATGTCTTAGTAACACCACCCACAACATGCAGTTATTATACAAACGGAGGTTGACATTTTGTATAGATTTGCCATTCAAACACAATGGGGTCAAAGGGTACAAATCTTGCACACGAAAGTAAAATGTGAAGATGTAAGTGTGAGGAATTACAATACAGTGGCATAAATACATTTAAATAAAGTGTGCATGATGTTTCCTATAGAGAATTAAAGCAAATTACAGAGGTACCAAAGTACAACTGCTTCAAGTTTTATTTTATTGATTCGATTTGAACGATGTCATACGAGTATTAACCGTCATGGTTTATGATTCTTTTGAACTTTCACTGAGTGTTCGTAGAGGTCGTTCGGGTTATAAACGGCGTCCATCTTAGGACTT
Organism: Protosalanx chinensis; assembly: GCA_030340685.1. Lineage (NCBI taxonomy): Eukaryota > Metazoa > Chordata > Actinopteri > Osmeriformes > Salangidae > Protosalanx > Protosalanx chinensis. The sequence goes on from CM059333.1 coordinate 5,453,918, forward strand.
ATTCAAGGTGATGCACTCTAGATGTACCTGAGGCCTTGACGTCCAACTCACACCTGCACAGGCCTGGAGTGGGTCCTCATTAGATTAGATGATTAGATTCAATTTAAACACGTACAAGTACAGGGTAACAAAATTAAGTTAGCATCAACTGCTATAAACGAGCAGTCGCAAATCACGGAGAGAGAGGACCAAAACAACGGACCTCTGAAGACCGTCGAATAGCAAGTTCAGTGATCTAGATCACCTCAAACTTGAGCGGAGAAGACGCGAAGGACACACGGTGGAGAAAATGCAAACGTTCCTCACGTAGAACTGTCATCGGGTTAGGAACCCGCCTTCGCCTGCTTGTTGTTGTTTGCTTATTTAAATGTATTCATTTAGCAGACGCTTTTATCCAAAGCGACTTACAAGAGAGAGCTTTTACAAAGAGCATCAGTCATTGAGCTTATCTGTCTGCTGAGGTGTTTTTTTTTTTTTTACAGGCTCTGGCTTGTATTTTTTTCTTTCTCCTCTACTCTTTTTCATGTTTTCCTCATTTCAGAAGGCGTGTGCGTCGATAAATGTACTTCGTGTTGCCTCGGTGGGCACTGTCCTGCCAAAGAGTTTCCCCAAGGGGATTAATAAAGTATTCTGAATCTGAATCTGAACTAGCCGCTGTTTCTCCCCACATCCCTCTGGTCGTCAACATGGCTACCCTGAAGGAGAATAGGACCTGCGATCAGTGCTTTGAAGACCTTGGATAATTGGTCTGGAACTCTGACAATAGGGCATTTATGGGCCGAACACCAGTGACATGGGGTGGGTAGAAAGTTGAAAAACTATGTTTGCAGATGTGTAGATTGTCTAAGCATGCCATTTATTGTCAACGTATTGCAAAGCCATCGTATCTTTGCCTGTCCCGAAAGGTGTTTCGATAATATCAGTCATGCGTATCCACCGAAAAGGGTTTCCAAGATCTGCGATAAACAGCGGTAAAACACAAGTTGGTGTGTTGAGTAATGTGTCCGATCCCGACGCTCAGTTATGAATGCCTGTGCAATTGGGGTTGTCACCCACAGACTTATGATCTCCCCTAAATCTTCAGTTTAAGCTCTCTCACACACACACCCACGCACACGCTGGAGAGGCACGGGTCGACACCGCGGCCTGACATTGCCCCGTCCTTCCGATAGCACAGCGGGGCAACGTGTTTGAGTGTGTGGACATTAGATTAGCGAGGGTGGTGGAGAGATAACGGAGGTAGTTTCTGAGGGAGGAGACACCGGGGGCCAGAGTCCCCCTGAATGATCTCATGGTCAAGATTAGGCCTTGTTCAAACCCAGAGAGGGCACCTTGGCCTCGCCCATCGTAAATACAGGCTACACTCTATGTAACCATGACTGGAACCCCCCCCCCCCCCCCCCCCCCCCCCCCCACACACACACACACACACACACTCCCACCCCTGCAGAGGCACAGGGAAACCACTGGACCCTCAGGACTCAGCACAGATGGCACAGGGTTGCCGAGATCTACGACAAGGTTACACAGTGACACATGGACAATTAACGGGCAGATTGTGAGGCCACACGGAACAACCTTTTCATGTACTGAACGTGTTGAAAGGAAGATTTTTTTTAATGTATAATGACTCCGTTTTTTGGTGACTTCATCTCTCTCCTTATTTTCTACAGTCTACCTAAGTCTGTATGTATCCTTCTATGTGGCGATGACCAGCTTGTTCTCTCTGGCAACCTGGGTATTGTTCTGCACTCTGAGCCCCTGTATCCCTGACTACCAAGACCGACTCGCTACCCCAGGTGGGTCAGACACAAACCCTGATGCCTGTGGATGGCTCCACCCCTGTTCTCACGCTCTTTGATTGTTTTGTCTGGCTGTCCGTCTATCTGTGTTGGGGTGATGGGGTGGCTGGATGATGTAGAGATCACCTACAATAAGTCCGACGAATCCTGCTGGACAAAGAAGTCGGTTCTGAATGAGGGATCCAAACCAGATCAACACCTCGCTGTGTCTTACTCCTTTTTATTTGTTGTTCTTTTTCGTTTTCTTCAATCTTGTTTCCACTATCACCCTTTCTCCTCTGTGTTTCTCGCTCTCTCTCCCTGTCTCTCCACCTCTCTCTGTCTCTCTCTCTGTCTCTCCACTTCTCTCTGTCTCTCTGTCTCTCTATGTCTCTCTGTGTCTCTCATCCTACAACAATGATATACAGATAGACACAAATCACTGCAACTGCACCAAAGACCAGTACTTCATACAGAATCATTTCCTGGCACCAAATCACACCAAGTGGTCCTGTCTCTTCACCCAGAGCATGCTGGGACTGTGCACCGGCGTGGCTTCTTCGGCTGCAATTGCTCAACGCCATGCTTCATTATCAAGATGTGCAGGGTACGTTCACAAAATAGTTTTTTGCGGCACATTAATATATACGGAACATTGATTACACTATATTATAGTCGAACTTCCCCTTTACAGTTTGTTAACGGTGTCTGGAGTATTCACACATATCACTTAAAATGATTCAGAAATGGTGACTGTAGAAATTGCGAAGGGAACGATTTGGTGTTTTCCCCCGGATCATCAACTTTCTCCCAAACAATGGGACAGACCAGCCGCCGCATTTGAACTGCACTGTACTGGTAAGAGCTCAGCATAAATATCTGTCCTGGCTGCGGTTAACGTAACAACTCTGGGTCTGCCTCTCATCATTGTGTGACTTGATCTTGTATAAAAGATAATGCACGTTTAATTATTTATTTTTTTACCTGGTAGTGAATAGACTAAAACTGAAAACTTTGCGAGCTATAATGATTTAAACATTTCAACCTTCATTTGTTTCATATGCACATGAAATTGTATACAAATTAGGAAGAGAATGTAAAAATACAGACATTATGTATTAATTCCAAAGTTGTCCCGAATACAGCAATGTGCCACATTTGGGGGTGTTTCCTGAATGGAGAACTGGGTGTGCCCAGTGTATCCTGGGATTGACTTGCTAATAGGATGATAATGGTGATGAGTTTGTTTATATTCCTGCTGACTGCAGGGTTTGGGCTGGTGATCAGCTTACACGCACAATAGATGAGCACACACACAAGCGCACGCACACACACACAAAGTTGGACACAGAACTCCCACTCTCTCTCTATCTCTGTCTCTCTCTCTGTCTGTCGCTCTCTCTCTGTCTCCTCTGTCTCTCTCTGTCTGTCGCTCTCTCTCTGTCTCCTCTGTCTCTCTCTCTGTCTCTCTGTCTATCTCTCTCTCTGTCTCCTCTGTCTCTCTCTATCTCTCTCAGTTATGGATTGGGCCAGGATCATAGACCGTTTCAACAGTCCTTACAGTGCCTAGTAACTCCTAGACAAGCACACACAGCCCAAAGCACAGCAGTTCGATGGAGGCTGGCCCCGGTTCGAACACACACACACACTTTGGGGCCTGGAAGGTTCTGCATTGTGAAGCAACACCACCCTCTACTGTAGAACAACCACCATCCATACACCTCCACTCAACCTGAGGGAAACACAAAATATACCCTTCAGAATAACCCTGTCTTTATTTATAAATACGCGCATATTTCTCAAAACATTTCATATATCATGGTATGATTGGATGCCATATGAAAGTATAATAAAAAATATATAGAAAGGAAACAGGAAAATATAAAAAGACAACAAAATATATTTGTGCTTGGTGCCCCACATACATTAATCTATATATAGATTGTTAGATAGTCGCACATATAAACACCAATAAATGCAGTCAGTCTACCGAGTATATAACTGAGAAAAGGGGATATGTTGACCAATATTGCAATAAACAAAAGCATTTGACCTGGTGATATATAGTGCCGTCAATGCTCAACAGTCACTTGGAATGATGCAAATAAATGCTGTTAAGAATACAAACAAAAGGATGAAACCAACAGTATACAGCATTAATTGTCATAAGAGTGCAATAAACGCATAGTATGCAATGCCCTGAAAGTGTGTGTCAGCGTTATGCCCGTGATATTCTGACCCCACATTTCTACAGCGTGACATTCAAATACAGCAGATAGTTAAGTTACAGTAGAATGGAAACACGAGAATTCCTTCATATCCTTTTGGGAAGATGTGGGAAACGCTAACATGTTCTGGGTTCAGTAGCCATAGTCATTACAGAATACATTTTAACAAGCGGAATTCTAGAATCATACGATTCTGAACTTGGCTCCGCAATCCAGCATTGGTCAAATTTGGTCCAGGCTATACAGACTCAAACAACACAAGCAGACTTCTTAGACCTAACATATTGCTTTGACCCTAAATCTAAGCGCCATCAACATGATGACACAAAACGAAAGCCACCCTTATCAACAAACAACCCAAAACTTCATCTGGAGCTGATGAAGATGGACCCAGTCTATCGGCCATAGCGAATGGGATGTGCTATCGCTGGGTGGACTGTTGCCAGCAGAGGGTGCTGGCTGCTGGGCGGGGGTCAGATGGGCGCCTTGCGTTCCAGGCGGGGCACCCACTTGTGTGTGGCAGCTCTCCAAAGCACCGGGGCCAGGAGGAGACTGAGGGTGGTGACACTGAGAACCAGCAGGTACACCTGGGGAGAGAGAGGGAGGGAGGGAGGGAGGGAGGGAGGGAGGGAAGAGAGAGAGGGAGAGAGAGAGAAAGGGAGGGAGGAAGGGGGAGAGAGACAGATAGAGAGAGGAAGGGAGGGAGGAAGGGGGAGAGAGAGAGACAGATAGAGAGAGGAAGGGAGGGAGGAAGGGGGAGAGAGAGAGACAGAGAGAGAGGGGGAGAGAGATGAAGGGAGGGAGGGAGGAAGGGGGAGAGAAAGACAGAGAGAAAGAGAGGGAGTGTGAGAGAGAGGAAGGGAGGGAGGGAGGGAGGGAGGAAGGGGGAGAGACAGATAGAGAGAGGGAGATAAAGAGAGCAAGAGAGAGGGAGAGAAAGGGAGCGAGAGAGAGGAAGAGAGGCAAAAGAAAAAGAGAGTGAAAATGATGTCAACAGAGAGAAAGGAAGGTAGGAGAAAGGGCGGGAGAGAGCAAAAGGCAGGTAGAGAGAAGGGGAGGCACACGAACCGGTTCAAAGAACAAGCCTGCTTCAACACTGATTCACATTCACGTGTTAAAACCAGACAAACAACAACATCCACACCCCCGACTGACCTCTCTGGAGATGATGCCCGCCCGGCGGGCGCGGCTGCCCAGCACGAAGGAGAACTCGCTGACCTGAGCCAGGCCGGCGGACACGATCCAGCGGATGTGCCGGGAGCCCCGGGGCAAGATGGCTGACAGAACCAGCACCGCCATCATAAACTGCAGGAGGGAAGGGGAGGGGCGGAGCCAGAGGACATGGAAGGTGAGAGGCAGAGGGGCTGGTGAGTGAGTAAGTGAATCTCTCAGGTATGTTACCTTCATGACGACCAGTGAGAGAGTGAGCACCGCGAGGATGGTGAGCTCGTACAGCACGAAGGTAGGGAACACGTGGAACCCTGCGGCAGAACACACACGCAACAAGTTTAGACCAATCATAGTAAACTAGGCTTTCCCCCCCATCCAATTACATGAGATCAGCTATTTAACTAGGAACACGCAGTCTAGACAACACTGACACCATAAAGTGTCACAAAACACATAGGGGAAGCCTCCCGACCAATAGAGGCGAAGAAGATGATGGCCAGGAAGTCTCTGATTGGCTCGATGCAGCCCAGGACCTCGGAGGTGACCATGTGACCCTGGGAGGACAGCAGCGCTCCGGCCAGGAAGCAGCCCAGCTCCATGGAGACGTCCAGGAAGTCTGTCACCTGGGGGGACGACCACACAGACAAGACGGGGTTAAAAGACAATCTGCGAGAGAGAACAACAACCAAGGGAGATACTGGAGAAGGGGTGTCCAATCCTGGTCCTCGAGGGGCCACAGTCCTGAAAGTTCTAGATGTTTCTCTGCTCTGGCACACCTGATTCTAATGAATGGGTCGTTATCAAACTTTGTGGAAGCCTGATAACGACCTTCCTCAAGCTTTGTGGAGGTGTGCTGGAGCAGGGAAACATCTAAAACCTTCAGGACAGCAGCCCTCAAGGACTGGAGTTGGACACCCCTGATCTAGAAGATTGGTGTCTAACTCGTGCCATCGAGGGCCAAGAGCAGGGGTCTCCAATCCTGGTCCTCGAGGGCCGCTGTCCTGAAGGTTTTAGATATTTCCCTGCTCCGGCACACCTGATTCCAATGAAGCGTCGTTATCAAGCTCTGTGGAGGTGTGCTGGAGCAGGGAAACATCTAAAACTGTCAGGACAGCGGCCCTCGAGGACCAGGATTGGAGACCCCTGGCCAAGAGGGTGCAGGTTTTCACTTCAACCAAGGCACTACACCAGCTGATTTCACTGATTTCACCTCATGGCCCCACAAGTTGGACACCGCTTATCTAGAACTTTCAGGACGGTGGCCCCTCGAGGACCAGGATCGGACACCCGTGGATTAGAGGCTGGAGAGCCCCCTCTGGTGGACAGGAGCTGGCGTCACCGTCAGCATGACGAAGATGAAGGCTGTGGTTCCCAGGACCAGGATCTCCTTGCTGCCCCGGCTCTCAGCGTGCAGCTTCTTGTAGAAGGGCCCGAGCAGGAAGGCCCTCAGCAGGCCGCAGAGGAGCAGGACAGCAGCCAGGGAGCAGAGCACCCGGCCCAGCAGCAGGACCACATGGAGGCCCCCCACCAGCACGCTGCAACAACACGCAAACGACATGTAAGGACACGCAACGCACAGCAGCATGCAACAACACGCAAACAACATGTAAATGACACGCAACGCACAGCAGCACGCAACAACATCTAACAACATGTAACGACCCACAGCAACACCCAACAACATGTAACAACGTGTAACAACACGCAGAAAAACACACGACAACATGTAACAACACATAACAACATGCAGCGATACATAACAGCACGCAACAACATGTATCAACACGCAACAACACGTAACACAAAAATCACTTTAGCACTTTGAGATTCCTGACAAGCACGCAAGCAAGGTCTGTGCTTGTGTGTGTGCGTGTGTGTGCGTGAGTGTGTGTGTGTGTGTGTTGGAGCCTCGCTCACCTGCCCAGGTCTCCACTCTGTGCCTGGATAAGGGTGGGCATGACAGCCATAAAGAGGCCAAGCTGAACATCTTGCATGACCAACATCCCGAGCAGAACACTGCTGTGATCCAGGTCTCCTAAACACACACACACACACACACACTGTGTATGAGGTAGCAAAGCAGGATTATGTGAAAACATCGCCAGTGGAGCAACACTGAAACTGCCGTCCATCTCCAACACACGCACCCTCCTTCTCTGCGCCCGGACGCCCCCCCGCAGCCAGGAAGCGGGACACCAGGGGAGTGCTGGACAGGGACAGGCAGCTGGAGATGAACACTGTCTGGGTGGGCCGGATACGCAGAACCTGCCCCCATAGCAACCCGGCCCCCACCATCAGCAGACTCAGGCTGCAGGAGCCCTGGACGGAGGTCTTCCACACCTCCACACACACACACATCACATAATATGAAAAGCAAAGTTGGATACTTTTGCCTTTGCGTTCCAGATCAACTAACTTTATTATCTGCTTGTTCGCTTAGGGTGTATTTTATAAGAGTGGAGAGAGAGAGAGAGAGAGAAAGTCAGTGAAAGAGAGAGAGAAAAAGAGTCAGTGAGAGAGAGAGAGTGAGATAGAGATAGAGAGAGGGAGAGAGAGAGGGAGAGAGAGAGGGGGGAGAGAGAGAGTGTGCGAGAGAGAGAGCTATGCCCCTGGTAAAAGGTTCAGGTTCAGGAGCAAGGCAGCACAGACCATGTTGTTCCAGCCTCTGTGGTCCAGATCAACGGTCCACAACCACAGTGGATAGATCATGACAGGTGAGACGTGATAGAGTATCTATGACAGAAGGAACACGATGGACAGGGAGGTACCTTGCGTAGGCGCTCAGGGGAGAACTCCAGCCCCACCACGAAGAGCGTGAAGAAGACCCCCAACTCCCCTAACGTCTCCACCTGGACCATGGACTGAACACACACAGCAGGGGGGCATCAGATCCACACTGACAACACCCAGACACTGAGAACACCCTAACACTGACAACACTGACAACACCCCAACACTGACAACACCCCAACACTGACAACACTGACAACACCCCAACACTGACAACACTGACTACATCCTAACACTGACAACACCTTAAAACTGACAACACCCCAACGCTGACAACAACCCGACACTGACAACACCCCAACACTGACTACATCCTAACACTGACAACACCCCAACACCAACAACACTAACAACACCCCAACACTGATAACACCCCAACGCTGACAACACCCCGACACTGACAACACTGACTACATCCTAACACGGACAACACCCCAACACCAACAACACTAACAACATCCTAACACTAACAACACCCCAACACTGGTAACACCCCAACACTGACAAAAAAACAACACTGACAAAACCCCAACACTGACAACACCCCAACACTGACAACACCCCAACACTGACAACACCCCAACGCTAACAACACTGACAACACCCCGACACTGACAACACCCCAACACTAACAACACTGACTACACCCTAACACTGACAACACCCCAACACTAACAACACCCCAACACTGACAACACCCCAACACTGACAACATCCCAACACTGACAACACCCCAACACTGACAACACCCCAACGCTAACAACACTGACAACACCCCGACACTGACAACACCCCAACACTAACAACACTGACTACACCCTAACACTGACAACACCCCAACACTAACAACACTGACAACACCCCAATACTGATAACACCCCAACACTGACAACACCCCAACACTGACAACACTGACAACACCCCAACACTGACAACACTGACTACATCCTAACACTGACAACACCTTAACACTGACAACACCCCAACGCTGACAACACCCCGACACTGACAACACCCCAACACTGACTACATCCTAACACTGACAACACCCCAACACCAACAACACTAACAACACCCCAACACTGATAACACCCCAATGCTGACAACACCCCAACACTGACTACATCCTAACACTGACAACACCCCAACACCAACAACACTAACAACACCCCAACACTGATAACACCCCAACGCTGACAACACCCCGACACTGACAACACTGACAACATCCTAACACGGACAACACCCCAACACCAACAACACTAACAACATCCTAACACTAACAACACCCCAACACTGGTAACACCCCAACACTGACAAAAAAACAACACTGACAACACCCCAACACTGACAACACCCCAACACTGACAACACCCCAACGCTAACAACACTGACTACACCCTAACACTGACAACACCCCAACACTAACAACACTAACAACACCCCAACACTGACAACACCCCAACACTGACAACATCCCAACACTGACAACACCCCAACACTGACAACACTCCAACACTGACAACACCCCAACACTAACAACACTAACAACACCCCAACACTGATAACACCCCAACACTGACAACACCCCAACACTGACAACACCCCAACACTGACAACATCCCAACACTAGCATCCCAACACTACACCCCAACACTGATAACACCCCAACACTGACAACACCCCAACACTGACAACACTGACAACACTGACAACACCCCCAACACTAACAAACACCCTAACCTAAACATAACACACACACACCTTGATGCTGTTGAGGCCAGAGGGGCCCAGGAGGACCCCGCAGACGATGTATCCAAACATGGGGGGCAGACCCATCAGGGTGCACAGCCAACCACAGGGCAGAGAGAGCATAACCACGGAAACCAGATCCTAAGCAACAGCAGACACAGAGCCAGATCAGGCAAAAGGTCACATGACCTCACTCTCCACCAATAACAATGCTCCATGAAGCACCAGGTCAGTGATTGCACAGCATCTGTGACGCTACACATTTTTGAGGAAGCACTCTTAGCCCCTGTTATTATTGTGGCCTATAAGAGTAAGGGTCAGGGGTCAGGGGTAAGGGGGTCAGGCTGACCCTGATGAAGTGGTGGTCGGCACGTGGCATGGTTGAGTCCCGGGGCTTGGTCAGGACATACTGGTTGTTCTGGGAGTCAATGAGCATGCTCAGCCCAAGGTCGTCCTCCACCTCCCTCCTCCGGGACTGGTTCTTCCTCTTCCCTCCGTCTTCGTCGTCGTCCTCCACCCTCAGCACCGCCTCCACGTTCACGCCCTTCATCTGCACGGCAACAGGACGAACAACCAATCAGCAACAAATCTGTTTGGAAACGTATGCTTCACGTTCTGGCTACCCGCAATGTTTGGGGACTATCTTGTTGTTATGATCAGTTACCGATGCTCTTTGGTAAAGCTCTCTCTCTGAAGTCACTTTGGATTAAAAAGCGTCTGCTAAATGAATACATGTAAATGTAAAATGTAATAAAGAAATGTTTGACAATCGAACCAATTGTTATTTTCTTTGTTTCTTAAAAAAAAAAACATTTCAACCAGTCCACGGAGGATGAGGTAAGCGTTGGGACCTGCTTGTTGTAGTCGAAGGCCCGCTCCTCTATCTCCTCCTCTAGGCGGTCGGCTGCCCTCCTCACGTCCTCCAGGATCTCGTCCAGCATGGACAGGGTCTTGTTCTGGGCCAGGGCGCTCTTCAGCGCCTCCTGTTGGTGCTTCTCTGCAGCTACCAGCTCCAAGTATTCCTGCTCTTCCTGAAACACACAAATGTTTCACGTATGAACGAACATCTGCATGCTACGCGTGTTTGACAATTGCACTCAAACACACGGCACTGCATGGGTTTCATGCAAACCCCCAGGAAACTGAAAAACAGGAAGGCCATCCTGTGTTGTGTGACTGAGACAGACAGGAGTGTATTACCCACGCAACCCATTCACTGAGCCCTTATCCAATCAGAGATAAGAGAAGTGAAACCTCTCCAGCAGTGGCCAGGGCCGCCCCCCCCCCTGCTTCCCCCTACCCCCCTCCAACTCACGCTGTTGCCACGGCAACAAAACTCTCCGCCTCTGCCAACCAGTCGTCCGGTCAAACTCAAGCTTCAGAGTGCCTTATTATTCGATTGTGAACGGACATGTCTGGGCTAAACAGAGGTCAAATCTCAAATGAGCTGTATTACTAACCCTAGGACAAAGCCGGAGGTCAACTTCCTGCAACCTCAGTGGGGGGCTCCTGTCACTCCCTCTGACCTCACCTTAATGGCTCCCTCCCCTGAAGGCCTCCGGCCTCTGACCTCACCTTAATGTCTGCCTCCCCCGAAGGCCTCAGACCTCACCTTAATGTCTGCCTCCCCTGAGGGCCTCCAGCCTTAGACCTCACCTTAATGGCTGCCTCCCTGAGGGCCTCCAGCCTCTGGCGGCTGCTCTCCTTCATGTTCACCACGTCCCTGTAGTCCCCCTGCAGCGCCCTCTGCAGGCCCACCACCGCCTGGAAGACCGATCGTTCGCTCTCGTTCAGCTCCTTCTGGAATATCTCCAGAGTGTGGACCTGGACAGGGGAGACACCAGGGTGAGGGGTCGGCCATTTTGGGGCAATGGAAGAAAAGCTCAGACTATCATTGAATCTGTAGGGCACACCAAGAGTCACCTGGAAGAGTTTTTCTGGTTCCAAGAGGGCTCGGTCTCGCCCTACGGCGTCGGCCGCCACCCCCAGCTTCCTGACAACGGCATTCTTGTGCCGTATGAGCCCGGCCAGCCGCTTGCAGTTGTCCGCCACCCAGCTCCGCCCGTGCGTGGCCGCTGCCCCCCGGCCCCGATGCAACTTAATGGCATGCTGGGCCACCTGGTCTCTCTGCAGCGCCCCCACCAGGCCAAGGCAGAGAAGTGCATACGCAACCTGCATCCAACTGCTAATGACTCACCTATAGAGAGAGAGAGAGAGAGAGAGAGAGAGGAGCGGGGTGGGGAGAGAGAGGATACAAGATAAAACCTTGCTGATTAAAAACTGGTTTTCCCGAGCATGTTCACTCCGGGAAGCAAATAACGAGAGCCAGAGAAACAAGGAGGAGATAACCCATCAACAGGATAATAAGGAGAAAGAGAAAGGCAGAAAGAGAGAGAGAGAGTGAGGAGAGGGAGAGCACTCAAGGAAGTCATTGAACTGGCTTTGTAAAATGCCACAGTTCCAAGAAGCAGCTTGACTCTATAGGCGGAGCCAATACTGAAGCTGCTCAAACCACACCTTGCCTCGAGTGCATTACCTACCGAGGCACACCTGCATTCTGTGACCCCCGTGACGCCACCCCCCTGCTATACCTCACTCCAGTAACAGCTGTCACATAGCTGGTGTCTGCAAGAACTACCGAGAGCATGCACAAACAGTTCAAACAGCATGGAACCCTAAGGCAAAGTGTTGGAATCAAGCAAGTCATTGCCACTAACTATATTCATGTGCATCTGATAATAAGATTGATAATATTTAAATAAATAACAATTGTACTGAAAAGATAATCGAGCCATTGGTTAAATTATCTCATTTTTTTATTAATTATTGCGCTAAATAATCTTAAAATCTAGGAAGGGGTTAAGGAAGTTGGATGTCCTTATTAATTCCCCTATCTGGACCGTACCTGTGTATTCATGAGTCACAGAGGGTCGACGGTGATCATGCTACTTTCTGATCCGTCTTCTGTGCTGCTGGGAGCACAATACTGCCCCTGCTGCTGTCAATCCCACCCTCTGTGGTGAATGAGACCACTGTTAGGGACCCTCACAAGCTTGACGACACAGGTAGACACAAACAAGAGAGGTGCACACACCCCTTAGGCATAACAAACAACAATCCAAATCAAAAGCCGAGTTCATCCACGAATGTGAACCTGCAACACAGACAGCAAACACACTTCAATATTCAACTTTGGATCGCACATACACACACGTTTGCTATCAGATTAAGGAAAGTGTCATCTGATGTCTAGCTTCATTACGTGACCTACACAGGGCAAAAAGCTACACGTCATTCATTCAACCTCCGATGATCACAGCGGAACATCAACGAACTTCAAATGTCGATCTGTCATGTCTTCTCTCAAAATGTTGTGTCCAGATATATAAGGCGTGATGGATACCTACTCGAATCAATACGTCGCCTTCTCAGTGCTAAACTCCACCGTAAATGAGCAACAACAATCGTCCTCTTGTCCTGCTTCACCCCTCCTCACCTCCTCCCAAGTGCCACATAGTCAGATCGGGCCAGATCTGCTCAGCCTGGACCTGAAGCAGCCATTCACTGAGCAACAAACTTCATCTTTCCCCAGTTTACACTCAGTCATTTATCAGACGATCTTATCCAGATCGATTTACAGCAAGTATAAGGGACGTCGTCGTCCCCCCCCCCCACCCCCCACTGAGGCAAGTAGGGTGAAGTGCCTTGCCCCAAGGACTCGACGTCATCTGGCACGGCCGGAAATCGAACCGGCAACGATCCGATTACCAGCCCGAGTCCCTAACCGCTCGACCACCTGACTCCCCAGTTGTAAGACCCTTTCTTTGCTGAGGTCGGACCACTTGTTCGCTAAAATAGCTGAGCATATAAGGTATGTATGGTCCTGATCGTTCAATACTTGGACTTTGTCACTTGGAAAAATGTGAAACTGTAGTTGGGGGGAATCTTGTTGCTTAGCGACATTATTAGACGAGCTTGTAGAGAATAATCTAGAAGATCTAGAAGCTGTCAAACGAGCTTAGTTACGTTGGGGGAAGCCACTAGCCAGCTGATGCTACGCTAACTGCTGCTACGCTAACTGCTGCTAAGCTAACTGCTGCTAAGCTAACTGCTGCTAAACTAACCACTGCTAAACTAACCGATGCTAAGCTAACTAATGCTAAGCTAACTGCGTTAGCATGATAGGCTGGTAGCGAACTTAGTTCAGCGAACTTCTCCAACTTTGTAAGGATTTGAAAAGTGGCCACAAAGCAAATAAACCATAGACGAAAATCTCTGCCTTTCGAAACGAACTATTCGCGTCTGGTATCAAACTAATATGGCTTTTAATTCCCCTTATAAAATGTATAAATCGAGTAATTTACTTCACTTCCGAAACAATGTATTTTATATCTGCTTTGACATCTGGGATATGTAGTTCTGACTCTTAAGTTTGTTGTTCTGTCGCTAATCTTCTGTCCTTCTGTGAGTTTGACATCAAGTGAAACGTGTTTATTGCGTCTTTTAGACATCTTTAATGAACATTTCTTAACTCGATCTAAAGTCCCAAGAAGGGTCAACTAGCTTACAAGCTCCCACTGTCACACAGGCCTAAGTTTAGCTCAGACTACGTTTATATTTCCTTGAAATGTACGATCATCCACAGCGGAAAGTGCCTTGTGCATCACTTGAAAGAAAACAACAACAACTCTGCCCAACTTTTAACGACTTTGTCAACCTAGAAAGGCCCCGAGCGCTTACAAAGTAGAGAACTACATTTCCCAGCTCTACCCGCTGTCTGTACAGTAGCGCAGTGCCTCGCGAGCTACCTGGGCATGCGCACGGGAGCATTGGAGATCTAGTTGGCCGAAACAGCGGGTGATAAAATGGTAGGTAACATCCCCAAAAAATAAGCCCAAACGTATGAATAAAATCCCCTGCGAGGCGTGATAAATACAGAAACGAGTTCGAGTTTGCGCATGAAAGCCTGTCGTAACGGGGAACAGGGCTGTCCTTTGCGTTATGTTGTCGCATTGCTTAGTGTGTCGTGCTCCGTAGCAATTTATGGGGGGGAAATGGAAGGTCAGTTGTTGGTATTTTGAGATCGGACACCCGCGGCGCGTACCTTTCCCTTTTGGGTATGTCGCCTATGCATTGGGGGGCTGGGTGGTGGGGGGTGGGGGACTGGCCAGTCAGTGGGTTTGTTGCATGTGGAGTTCTGATCGGGTGGGTCTCAGGTCTGACTCTGCAGGACGATGCGATTCTCACCAAAGCCATCACGCATGCATGGACCCTCTGGAGGATTGACATGGGGGCTGGACGGGGGTGGGGGGAGGTTTGTTGACCCTCTCCAGGGTGCCCCTGCTGTGTTCCCTGATGCACAGCACAACTGGGGTGTCAGATCAGATGCTCCACAACTTGTCTCTTTTAGTTTTGACAGCTGACAGGTCAACGTCAATACCAAACTATATTGTGCACATTGTTTCCAGTAAAAAAGATTTGAGTAGAATCGTTATCTGAAATGTTTTGATCGTTGAAAACTGCTATTTGGAAGGTCAGGGCTCGAAGTGCATGCGTTCTGTCGGATTCAAAACGGAGATGAGGGAGGAAATATGAGGTTAAAGGTCGAAATGAAGTTACTTTGTAGTTTAATGATGAATAAATGACGCAATCGCAATGAATACAACACATCAAGATGATCTCAGTCTATGTAGCTATAACAGCAAAGTCGCAGGTGAGCTAAAAGTTGTCAGAGGTCAGGACACAGGGTGGGGCAGGTAGGGGTGTGTGGAGCTTGGTACAGGGTAGGTGAAGTCAGGATACAGGTTGGGCCAGGACAGGAGAAAAGTATTCCATCTTTTGCAGCTCCATGGACCAATTTATCTGTTGAGATTGACACTTTTACTCCCTGAGAGCTGAATGCTCCATTGTACTCACACAGTCCAGGCCTCCCTGCCAGGGTTCACACATTAGAGTACTGGCGTTCAACATTCCCTTCTCACACACTCAAACTACACGTCGTAATAGGACAGAATGATTACAGAAAAGAACGGTGATTTTTCAATATGTCATAGAAAGGTCTCAGAAAGGGTTTCTACGGGACCTGGACGCTGCTTTATACTTCCGCATTCAAGATTGCATGGGATAGTACAATCCTGACTATTCTGACCTTTGACTTCACTCACTGTTCAGAGTTGCATGAAGTAATACACTCTGGCTATTTTGACCTTTGACTTCATCAGCGATCCAGGCCTTCATAGTCACATTTCACAAAGACCCAACTTATTTACGTAAACATATTATTATTACTGTTATTTACTTTAGTTAAGGCACTCGATTGTTTTGAGGTAGACAGTTGTAGCAGCATTGTCGGCATGGATATCATTTCTCCACAGTTCACAAGACAACGTTCATGTATCCCTTGGGCCCTTGTGTTTGTCTTGCAGCATAAACTGAAGTCTTCGCAGAAGGAAAAGGTTCGCCAGTTCATGTCCTTCACCCAGGCAGGGGAGAGAACTGCGGTGTACTGCCTGACGCAGAATGACTGGAAACTAGAAGTGGCGACAGACAACTACTTCCAAAACCCTGACCTCTACTACAAAGAATCCATGAAAACATCCGTAGACCGCAAGAAGCTGGAACAGCTGTACAACCGCTATAAAGGTAAGGATGTTCCCGTGTTTTTACGGTTCTTTTATGTTTACGAGGCAGGGCGTTGGCCTGAATCAGAAGGTGATGGTGTGTTGTGTGTGTTTATCTGTCATACTTGTGTCTTTTTGGGGGGTAACCGTTGTTCACACCCACAATTCCGTGTTTGTGAAAATGTACATAAACGTATCAAACCAAGGGGGATGTTCCGGCGCTTGCTGTTAAGTCGCTCTGGATAAGAGTGTCTGCTAAATGTATCTGATTCTACAACTTACCCATCCCCAGACCCTCAAGATGAGAATAAAATCGGCATCGATGGGATCCAGCAGTTCTGCGATGACCTCACGCTGGACCCGGCTAGCATGAGTGTTCTGGTGGTGGCGTGGAAGTTCCGGGCGGCCACGCAGTGCGAGTTCAGCCGGAAAGAATTTCTGGACGGCATGGCCGAGCTGGGGTGAGGAAAGGACGTCGCCCCTCCGCTAACGAGCAAATTGGCGTGAAGTCCGTTAGAAAAAGGTGCGTGTGTTGCCTCTTCTCACACAGCCTTCATCTCTCTCCCTCAGGTGCGACAGTCCAGAGAAGCTCAAGGCCCTTCTCCCCAGGCTGGAGCAGGAGCTGAAAGACACGGGGAAGTTCAAAGACTTCTACCAGTTCACCTTCAACTTCGCCAAGAATCCCGGGCAGAAGGGTTTAGGTAAGCCTGCTGAACTGGAGAACACCGCAGAGAGAAAATAAGATAAACCTTTATTTGTCCCTAGGGGGGGCCAGGGCTTGATGGCTGATGCATCGTTCTGGTTCTGGTGGTTAGACTGAGAATCAGAATGACTTTATTGGGGAAACTCTTTAGTAACCACAGCACAGGTCATAAGAAAGTAAATTCATAGATTTTGATTCTGGATTTGTGGGAATCTGTGATGCTTCCTCAATTTATAATCCTAAAATTAAGTTTCAACCCAGTGTGGTTTTTCTAACCGGAGTGACGAAATTCCTCCAAGAAGCGAAGTTGGCTAACTCTGGGTGTTTTGGCTTGGCATCCTGGGCCAAAATCTACCACAAAACCTCAGTTTCTTTGCGCAAAACCACAAAAAAAACATGTTAGAAAGTAGGGTTGTTTTAGTTTGAACAGCATGTGTGGGTATATGAACTCCAGAAGACTAGAGAGCAGGGTATTCCCTCAAGAGGAGGGGATTCCAAGTCGTTTGTGTGTTGTGTTGGCATGACTACCAGCGAGTCGTTCGTCCGGCCAGGGTGACCCTCTCCGTTTTAGTAACACAGTGAGCCTTTGTCAGGCAAAACCAAGGCTTGCTGTTGCATACACATGCAATAAAACTTTGTGGGAACAGCTAGCAATGACAACACAAACATGAAAACTTCAAACTTGACAATTTTGTGTACCTAAAATCTCTCATGTGCTGCAGGTTTGATTGTGCCATATTTTTTTTCTGACTAACATTTTTCTCAACCTGCCTTTTATTTCTTTGATCAGATTTAGAAATGGCTGTAGCCTACTGGAACCTGGTTCTGACGGGGAGGTTTAAGTTCTTAGACCTGTGGAACAGGTTTTTACTGGTAAGTGGCTGTGGTCGAACCCCACGTCAAAGCGAAGACAAAGTACTTGCGTATATCAACAGCATGTTCATATTTGGGAGAAAAAAAACACGCTGAGTTTCAAATCGTGTAAGTTAACGGTCGACCCTGCGTGGGAACAGAGTTCTTGATTTAGGTGCACTCGTTTCGTGTACGGCCGTCAACTGACGCGTTTTCCCCCTTCAACGTTCAGGAGCATCACAAGAGGTCGATCCCCAAAGACACGTGGAACCTCCTCCTGGACTTCGGCAACATGATCGCAGACGACATGTCGAACTACGACGAGGAAGGTGAGCCGCTCTGCGTTCTTCTGAGTAAACCCAGGCTAGATGGACCCATCACCCCGCCCTGGCGCCGGGGGGGCCTGCCCAGTGATCTAAATGAAACCTAAAATCCCACAATCGTCTGAAGATGCTAAAATGCGTTTTTTTTCTCCCTTTCCACACAGGGGCGTGGCCGGTTCTTATAGATGACTTTGTGGAGTTTGCCCGACCAATCGTGGCTGGGGGCAAGCGTAAAACCATATAGGCTCCGCCTAGCTCTCTGTAAGGGGGGCTTTTCGCAACTCAACTTTTGACTTGAGAGGATTTTTATACACACACGAGCCAAAAAGAGACTAATCGGACCGTCTGGAGGTGAAGCGACTGTGTCACCCAATGGGGTGAGGGTACGGGGCCGCGGGGGGGCGACTCCCAACCGCCAACTGGGGAAGAGGAGGAGGAGAAACAACAGCCGTGAAGAAGTCCTACCACCCCCCCCACCCCACCTCCTGTTCTTTCTTTTCATCAACGTCGCCTGTCGACCAGGAGGAAGCCGAGGGGGGGTGCGCTCCACTTCGGGACGGCCGGATATGTCTCCCAGCGTCGCCCACCTGCCGCGAGCAGTACAATCATCCGGCTTTGTAAGCGGGCGCCGTGCCTCTGCCTCCTCCCTGCTTCCTCCCTGAGCTCCACCCCTTACCCCCTCACCCCCTAACCCACCCCTACGTCAGATCAGGAGGTTCCTGGCACGGACGGACTGAAGGCTGGGGGGGGGGGTAGTGGTGGTGGTGGTGGGGCGGGGACGACTGGGTGCCCAGTGGAACGCATGGAGCTCTCTGGTTGCTACTGCTGAATGATCTAGGATGTTAGAATCTGCATGGTTTTGTTTTTTTGTGTGTGTGTGTGTTTGTAGCTGATCAATGAGCAGGGTGAAAGAAAAAAACGAAATGCGTGTGCGCCTTTCGGCGTGAGGCTCTCACCCAATCACAGGAGAGCAACAGTCGCCCATCGCGCGTGCACAGTGCAAGCAACCGCTTTCATTTCACTCTCAAGTTCAAACCATACAGATCTGCGCGGTAAAGTTTGAACGAGGAGTCGGCTCTTATGATCCAATCATTGAGGTTCAGCGGGCAAGTTCAGACAAAACTTTTTGAGATTCAGAATCGGAATCGAGCAGCATGTTTTTGAGCTCAACACCAGCAGAGAAACACTATTGTTACAGTTGCAAGATACTGTACCCATAGTACTATGTATAAATATAGAGCTTTAGAGTAATGAATATAAAATATCAGAGAAAGTAAATTTATAACCACGGAGAAGAAGAGGTGGGTATTTGACACACAATATGAAATCCTCAGTTTTGTAGCGACTTTCTGCTGATTGATGTTTGTTTTTTGTTTTCACTGTTTCTAGAAGAGACGATCTCTTTGGTGTTTGAACCATATCCAGGTGATTCACTTAATTCATGCCAACTCTACCAACTGCACTGATTGACACTTTTGACTTTGTTTTCTCCCCCCCCCCCCCCCCCCCTTCATTTATTTTAATTTTTACAATGCACAGCAATCCAAGTTTAGTTTATTCTGTTTACAAGAAGTTTCTAGTCGCACCCTTCATGGTGTTTTAACAAAGGTATCTTTTCACTGTCGGTTACTGCAGATTTAGACCACATATTTTTTAACTCTCGGGTTTTTCTTTATGTTAAATCATGGATGCGTACTCTGAGTGTAAACCTTGTGGGCATGTGGCCGGTGAAGTCTGGGGCGAAACACGTGCGCGCGGTCCCTCTTAAAATAGACAACACGCACTTTTTTAACACCTCGACGAAAACGCGAAACGAGTTGATTACGGTGTCGCCAACGCGCAGCCGCAGAACTCAGGTAAGAGTAGTTTGGCATCTACTCGGTTTTCCTTGTTGTCCCATGTTTTCGACCGATCGGAGTCACGTCTCTTCACAGCTACAAGCTTCATCTTCGTTTGTCAGATGCGGTGTCCGCTTGGCTGTCGGGACTGTGTCGCTTCTTAACAGATACTCTCTTGTTTTGGGTTAGTGGTCGGAGCTGGCTGTTGTCTTGATCTTTTGGGACAGAGGCCCACAGCTGAACTCTCAGCAGAGCAGATGTCATGCTTAAGCCTGCTGGGGGGAGACTTGAGTTGAACAGGGTTATTGATGAACAAACGTAGGCATATTTGGTTTCATTTGCCCCCCCCCCCCCCCCTTGGTGTGGAGGTTTAGCTGTTGGCTGTTATTTTCTGTTCAGAAAATACGAAAACAGTCTTGTTTTGATGGCATGGTACATTGGTGAACCTCAAAGGGCGAAGGATATTTTTGGGGAATTTTGGAACCTAATTTTAAAGTTTCAGACCGGATTGAGTGTCCTGTAAACTGTCCTCTGACAACACTCCACTTACTGATGGAGGTTCGGTTTATCAGCCTCCGGCGGACGGGATGCGGAGGCTACGTTTGAACGCAGCCTGAATCGTTTGTGTTTCGTTTGTGTTTCTGCTCAGCCATATTTCACGTACATTAACAGAAGAACATCCTCGGCTCCTGATTTTCGTAGAGATGATCGTTTTGTCCAATGTTCTTCACGTGGTACGCTTTTGAGTTTGCCCTGTGCGTTGGTCATGCTCAGCTCATCAAAACAGTATTACTTCCACTGTAAAACAAAGACTATTGGAAAGCATTTTATTTGTCTGAATGCTGTTGCGGAGACATGCCGTGTACGTTACTTTGTTTTATTTTTGGCAAAGAAAGGTCAATAAAGCATGTTGTTTTTAACAAAGTGAACAGGCTTTTGAGTCCAATTTTCTAACTCTGGATGAAGTTGGGGTGGGGGGGAGGGGGGTCCTATGGGGCAGGGAGGATGTCAACACTGGTGCCTGACCAGCTGACAGCCTCCAGCCTGCCATCATCCCCTCCGGCCAAACACACACACACACACACACCAGGTCCAGCCCTCCTCTTCTCCCATGGAGCCATGGGAATTGCCTTTTTAGGAGACACCTGATCGCAGTCAAGTGCTGCCGATAAAGACGTGTGTGTGTGCATGCAGCGAGTGAGGGACTGGCAATGAGGCCGAGAGACTATTAGACTGAGGGGCGGGGAGAGAGTGCTGCTGTTGATGAGACATGTCAGTGGCACCTCCTCATCCGACACCCGGACTGGAGGATACAAACGACACACACACATACACACAGTCTAGGAGCAGCTAGAACCACATTGTGGACTTGGGAACCACCAGTATCTTAATGAATGTGAGGATTCATAAGTAGGTTTGTGTGGTGGATGGAGAACGGAGAAGTTTGAGTTGACATCTTAAGGAGAGCTGAACTTGTACTGTATTTCGAGAGGGTATTCAGATAGTTTAGAACGTTTTTTTTGAGAGACTGGCTTGAAAGACTGTCCAGGAACCTTATGGAGAAGTTTCAGGCTGGGATGGTGCTGGGCGCAGTCGGGGATGCTCTCGGCTACCGCAAGGGACGCTGGGAATTCTGCACGTCAGGCCGACAGATCCAGGAGGAGTTGGAGTCCCTGGGCGGGCTGGGGGTCCTGAAACTGGACCCTGAAAACTGGCCCCTCAGTGACGGAGCACTGATGCACATGACCACAGCAGAGGCCCTTGTGACTGGTAAGACCAACATTTGTGGCTTGATTCTTCTTAACAGTCCCAACATATTGTTTATAAAATGTCCCACATTTTATAATTCCTATATTGTTGTTTTATAACATGTTTTTGCCTCATTTGAACCTTTTTTTAAACTGAAAATACAGTCCCCACCTGTCTTGTCTAGGCTTCCATCTCTTTGAGTTTACAGAGACCAGAATAGCTTCTAAACTGCTAATGACTCAGTCAAACAATATTTCTTCACGACAAAGCTCGATGACATCGTAATCCCCTCTCGGGCATAAATTGCTCATCAACTGGCACATATTGCCAAACAAGCGGAGTCGCGAATTTGAATGTCAACGCCGCAACGCTTCCCATCCTGGCCTTTGTTACACAAGGGAACGTCTCCGGGATTTGGGAAGAGGAGTTGCCATGTTGGAACAGCCCGAAATAGAATGTCTGGAAAACATGAGACCCTCATCTCCTTTTTCATGCAGAACAATAGCCCCCCCGATGAGATCGCCGTGGATTCCTTTCAAAGCCGGCAGCGCTCCCGTGATGCGAGGATGACAATCTTTGGGATTAGACCTCTGCTTAGGCACATTCCAACACAGTGGGGGGGGGGGGAACTCTGTGAATCAAAGGAGAGGAAACACATGACACATAGACGCACAGAGATGAACCTAATCTGTCCCTCACCACGAATAATCGGAAGGTGAAGAGGTCTGAGCTACCTCACGGGCCATATGTGTACACTTTTCTAATCTTTGACCTCACACCCTTACCCCTGTGTGTTTTTGCGAGACTGTGTGCCGTTGCTGCGAAGGAGTTTCCCCTGAGGTAAATAAAGTAATCTGAATCACAAACCTGCCAAAGTAGAGCGCGAGAACGGACATTTATCATGTTCCAAAGAAGCCCACTTAATAAATACTGATTGTCCATGTTCGGTATTGAGCGATGAAAACCTTTGCACACGGTACAAAGTCCGTTTCCAGCACCAAACTGTTGTCTGTGTTTTAAACACAACAGGCCTGCTAAGTAGATCAGTGAGGATGCTCGCATTTGAAAACTAAAGCAGAAGATTAGGGAATAACCTCTCCCCCTTCCCCAGTCTCTTACAACTGTGAGATTCACACCCTTGGCCTGGAAGACCCATCTGAAAGCCCCTGCTCTCTCTAAAGCCCTCTGATGCTATGTCAAAGGTGTTACTCCTCACACACAGACCCACAGACAGACACACACCCATGCTCTCTCTCCCTCTCGCTTGCTCTTTCTGTCTGTCTCTGTCTTTCACTGTCAGTTTCTTTCTTTCTTTCTTTCTCTCTCTCTCTCTCTCTCTCTCTCTCTCTGTCACACACACACACACACACAGATATTTAGGGTTTGTGGGGGGCTCCACTGGTGGATCCCAGGAGCCCCACTAATGTGTGGAAACAATCCCCAGCTTTAAGCAGCTGCCCTAGTCCTAATCTAACAGGCAGCACGCTGAGACTGAGACTAAATTTAGGATCACAACACTGACAACCCTCATCTGTCTGGCATGCTAAACGTGTGTGTGTGTGTGTTTCCAGACTACTGGTGTCTGGAGGACCTGTACAGGGAGCTAGTCCGTGTGTACGTGGAGGCCATGGTGTCTCTCCAGGGTCGCCCTCCGGACCCCGGCACTGTGGAAGGCTGCGTTCACCTCAAACCCAACAACTTCCTCCTGGCCTGGCACACGCCCTTCAACGAGAAAGGTCAGGGTTCGACATGCTTTTGATGGGTCGCTTCCATTTGGAAGGTCGCAATCGCAAAAGTGGGTGTGCATCGCTCCGGGGTCGCTCACCTGTAGCTGTTCCCACGTGCAGGCTCCGGGTTCGGGGCCGCCACCAAGGCCATGTGCGTGGGGATGAGGTACTGGCAGCCGCAGAGACTGGACAACCTTGTGGAGGTCAGCATAGAGACCGGCAGGATGACCCACAATCACCCCACAGGTACTTGAAGCTCCAGACCAGGCCCTGCATGCCTCTCTTGGAAGTGGCTTTGGATGGAAGCGTCTGCTAAATGAATACATGTAAATGTGACGCACTTCACCCTCGTGCTCTCTCTTCAAACTCTCCAACTCCCCCTGTCCTTAGGGTCAGATAGGCCCCACCTCCAACCCTGAAATAAAGAAGGTTAATTGCAGTTTTTACCCTGTACCCTGTTGGGCCCTGAAATGTGCAGCCATGCTGCTTATGAATCTTTTGAGTTTGAGTTCAGTCAAGCACATACAATATAAATGTCTCATTGTGGGTGTGCGTTTGTGCACGTTAAACATAGTTTTGGCCACCGAAGAGAGCACAAGGGTCCAGAAAACTTGAGGAAATGAAATCCCTACATGCTCAATCACTCGAATGTCCTCCAAAACTCAGTGTCTTTGCTTTTGAACAGGTTTCCTGGGGTCCCTGACCACGGCCCTGTTCGCCTCGTACGCGCTGCAGGGTAAACCTGTGGTCAGCTGGGGTCGTGACCTCATGAAGGTCATCCCTAAGGCTGAGGAGTACTGCAGGAAGACCATACGGCACATGGCAGGTCAAGCGGGTGTATGTGTGTGAGAGATGAAGAGACGGGCAAAAAGAGATGCAGAAATCAAATGTTAGCGTCTTTGGAAAGAGACCCTGAAGTGCGTCTCCGGTGGTGGAAAATGGGTTCCCGTGTGTTCCACTGCAGAGTACCAGGAGAAGTGGTTCTACTTCGAGGCCAAGTGGCAGTTCTACCTGGAGGAGAGAGGCATCCAGGACGAGGGACAGAACAAACCCTTGTTCCCAGACCGCTATGACGCTGAGGAGACAGACAAGGTCACTCTCTCTCCAGAATATCGATTGAAAGAATTACATTGAAATGTTGTGAGGTTCGTAGATGCCAGCATCGGTGTTTGGCTTTCGGGCAACTGTGTGTGGCTGTCTAGTTACCCTTCGCACCTCTCCGTGCAGCTGTACAAGCGTTGGAGCTCAGAGGGTCGTGCGGGGCGGAGGGGGCACGACGCCCCCATGATTGCCTACGATGCCCTCCTAGCATCGGGCTCTGACTGGAAGGAGCTGTGCCGGCGGGCCATGTTTCATGGAGGTCAGAATTGATCGATTGTCCTTTCCATAACATAGGTCTACATAGTGTATGTGTTCACCAGTGTGTCCCAATACTGGTCCTCGGGGAACACCTGCCCTGCGTGTTTTAGATGTTTCCCTGCTCCAACACATCTGATTCAAATGAATGGGCACAAGAAGGCGTCTACAGAGCACCCATTCCCTTGAATCAGGTGTTTTGGAGCAGGGAAACATCTAAAACAAGCAGACAGGTGTTCCCTGAGGACCAAGGTTGGGAAAACACTGGTGTACGCTACATGCTAACTTAGCTGCACGCTAACCAGGCTATGCTAGCTATGTTAGCGCCTCCTGACCCAGGCCATGTTGTTACAGGGGAGAGTGGGGCCACAGGTCTCATAGCCGGCTGCTTGTACGGTCTTCTCTACGGCCTGAGCCAGGTCCCTGCCGGGCTGCACCAGGACCTGGACCGACGGCAGCGCTTGGAGGAGCTGGGGGCTGAGCTGCACAGAGCAGCATCTGCTGAGAAGATCATAGAGAAGTAACCCCCAACCCCTGCCTCCGTCCCTTCCCTGCCCTGCCCAGCCTTTGTCCTACCTTTCCCTGCCCCCCAACCCCCCCTTCCCTGTTCCACATCCTTTAGGCTTCCTTCGAGGGGAACTTTGTTGCTGTTCGTAGACCTGGTGGTTCAGATTAGGATTAGAAAACATGATATTTGATCCTGGATTTGATGCCAAGGGCAACTTCTACCTGAGGATGCTTCTGGTTTACCTACCCCTTTCTAGATTAACTGTTTTATTAATGTGAAGTGCCTTCTGCAAGGCTACATGTATTTGGTTACACTAGCAATGCACAGTAGAATTGTTCCTATAGAACTTGCATGGGATTCTACTTTGAGATCACGCCCACTATTAGAAGGCACTCAAGGCCAAACTAAGGCTGTTCCTAGGACAGATTTTGCTGTATGAACACAAGATGGCACCAAAAACATTTTATAGCTGTGTTTCAGAGATGTGTAAGCGTTAAAAGCTTACAGAAACATACTGTTAAATGAATGCTTGATTTTGTTTTGTGGATTCACCTTGACCCATGGTGTTTGTTTTAAATGTTCAAAGATTAAAGTGGATCTCACAGCACAGCGCTACTGAAGTCCTTGTCTGTCTTTGGAACGGGCTTACCAGTGCATTAGACCTTTCAGCTAGTAACTTAAATTACCCGATTGTGGCTAACCTAGCAACCCCCTATTATTTTTCCTACCCTACTGCCCCACCCTTACTAAAAAGTCCTTGTCATAGCATTTCCACTGGCACATTCCCCTTCCTCTGCGACTACACATGCACCCACTATAATCCCAGGCCAAAACCCAATCCTGCTGTTCTTTACACCGAACCCTCTAGAACTAGAACGTTCTGTTCTTCCACAGTGCTCAGAGAACTGACCTCAAAGCCAGCAGAGCGAGCGTGGATGTGACTGCACTGAAGAGGCTGGTCTTGGATAGGATGTCCCGCCCTGAGGTCAGAGGGGTTCTGGAGAGTCTACTTCAGTACCTGATCCACGATCTGCCCAACAGTGTCCCCTCAAACCTCTGTAAGGGCCAGAGGTTGGCCCACAGTCTGCCTAGCACGGCCCCAGGAACCCCTAAGAAGCCTGGGCTGAGGACCGAGGCATCCCAGAGCAGACATGGAGCATCACCAGAAGGGGGCGACATCCCACGGCGCCTCACTTCCTTCCAGCTCCTCCAGGCCAAATTCCAGAGGGCCACACCCAAACCCGCCCTCACCCACCGACGGGAGGTGGGGGCACTGTTCCTCCGGGGAGGAGGAGGAGGAGGATGTTGTGGAAGTCAGAGCCAAGATGCAGAGGCTCCCAGAGGCGAAGGGGAGAAGGGCAGAGTCCGGGCCGGGTGGAGGCAGAGGAAAGGGGGAAGCGTGCAGGACATAGTGGCAAAGTTTGCGGCAGCGGAGCAGAGACAATGTGGAGGACCAACCCAAGAGCTTCCAGTGAAACCCATTAACATAAGAAAGGGACCCCTCCTATCCTCGCTGATGGACAAGTTTGAAACCATGGCGACAGTGCATCGAAGGAGTGATTCCATTGGTTTGACCCAGAGCACACCTGACAAGATTAAAGTATCTGATCATAGGAAGGAGATAATGGGCAGTCAGGAAGTAGTTCCTGAGAGGAAAGGTCACACTGCCAAGGACCAAACTCCAATGATCGAGCAGATCGATAGAGTCCCAAAGGAGCAGAAGAAAATCTGCCTTCCCAATGGAAGGAGAGATGACATCTCGCAGCTAACTGCTGATATTAGCGATTCAACCATTATGAATACCAACCACAGAGTAAATATTGAGTCTGCCGATGAACAAATTAGGGGGGAGAGTTCAGGGACCATGTTGAAAGTTCAGCGCTTCCAGTGTTCAGAAGTGAGGGATCAAAGTCTGCATGAAGACAGTGAAGTTCGGACGGTTCGATATGGCAAAACCGAGCTCCTCTGCTCTGCAGCTGTGGAGGAGTGGTGGCCTCCAGAGCCACAGACAGTCCTAACCCAGACAGAGATGTCCTCAGTCGGTTATGTGGTCACCTTCCTCCCCTGTGCACCAGTGTGGGCCATAGCCTGTGTGAATCCACCAGCACAGCAACACACGGGACAATCAACGCCCAGGACCCTGGGAAAGCCTGATGTTCTACCCAAGGGAGGAAGGCTCTATAGCAGCCGTGAGGGTCCTGACAAAGCCCCTCCTGCCTCATTGGTGGACACCAGCAGCAGACCAGCTGCTGTGGTTACCTCCAGCAGAGTACAAAGAGCACAAGCTGATGTTCCCTCTGAGCTGGGCTGGACTTGGAGCCAGCCAGAACCAGCCCAAACCTGGTCCACCCAGACAGGCATGCCCAGATACTGCATCCCACGAGTCTATGGAGGAGAACCAAAAGAACTGGATACAAGCCACAACTCCCTGTGTCTGCAACCTCCAACCGCCGAATCCATGACCTCTGAAGCACCTGCTTCGCCTGAACCATACGAGTTGGCTCAGTCTGGTCCCAGTGCAAGTCTCTTTACATCAGAACCTGCCACAAAAAAACAGCAGGAGTCACAACCTCAACCATCTCGCTGTCCAGATGCCAAACAGGAAGAGGAGCCCCCCTGGTTAACGCACAGACAAGGCAACGAGACGAAACACGACGAAAGAGGGGGAAAAGATAAAGGTGCGACACGCGAGAACTCCGATGACATCACGCCTCCACATGGTCTTACAGGAACTGAGGACAGCAGTGAGGCATCATGGGAAGGCAGATCGCCTTGCCCCGGTCTGACGGGCATCCGGACCACAGAAGCGGACGACCAGATTCCTCTAAACAAAGACAGAGGGAAACAGAACGAGAGGCCAAAGTATAGGACTACAAACTACGGTGATCCCTCAGTTAAACAGACCTACAAGCCTAAAGTAATCCGCTTCACTGATACTTTTACCTTCTAGTTCTGGGCCTGTCACTTAAAACACCACTGAGTGAAAGATGAAAGCCTTTTGTATTCCGCTGCCTGGCAGCGAAACCTAATACACATTCAAGGTCATACTGCTGGGATCGTGTAATCCCAAAACAAGATCTCACCATACGATTAGAAGGACTTCCTGTTTGCAGTTCTGCTCTCATCCTTACAGCGTGCAACAAAATAAACTTGCAAAGACAAATACGTGTGTGTGTGTGCGCTCTTACTCAGACAAAGCTTTGAAGTAGGTATCTGTGAAAATTGCTACCTTAGGTGTTGTGACCCAAAAAGCTTGATTATAGGCCATAGAAGCTAACAAATAGGATGTTCAGTATTACGGAAGAAGGCCATGGTTTGGGTTGAACTCCGACCAGTTGAGACATGTTCATGTCAAGCCCAGAGAAAGAAACAGGGGTCTTCCCAAAGGTGGAAAGATGGAGGTCAAAGCTCGACAAAAGAGAATGTTCTGGAAGGAGAAATGGGGGGGGGATTGCAGACACAGGAAACTGCAGGACAGAGATGAGGGGTAGCCAAGCTTCCAGAAAACTTCTACTTTTTATTATGTTGATTATGTTTTACAAATTACAGTGTTGACATTGATCGAATAGTTTACAATCTGTTGACTATATTGTAGTCTTATGTCCCGCCCTTAACGATGTCGGTTGCCTCAGTGTTTATGAAGCAATATTTGCCACTAGCGGCCTAGATTTCAGCATGACCGTGGTTTACCACAAGCAGCAACAACAGAAAATCTCTGAGATGATGGTTAAGTATGTTGATTCAAATGAACAGGCAGAAGCAGTGAATTGGTGTCAAGGTTTTATGGCACGGCAGACAGGATGAATCGATTGGCACCAAATCCCCCAAATCTACAGCCCTGCTGTATCAGATACCGCAGGAGAACGTATCCCTCTGGAACGACGCCATTAAACAAGGATAAGGACTACCCAAGCCAATCATTTTATTAATTATATTATCCATTCACAGGTTGGATGGGAGTTTAGAATATACAGCAACTTTGGGGCCCCTTTGCTTAAATGCAAAAGTAGGTACAAAAGTTTTGACTGGACTTCGTTTCAAATGGAAAAAAGAGGCTTCATGGAAAAAGCTTCCCGCTTACTGATTGGCTGGGTGTGGCTTATTACGTCATGTAAAACACCTACAGTGGTTCCGGAAAACAGGGACTGTCCCATTAGAAGTGGCTAAACGAAAGGTAAACTAGTTATTAAACGCAACTAATTGGTTGTGGTTTATGATTCGTAAACATTTAGACATTCCCCAGTAGTAGTTTGTAGATCATTTGGCGGGTTGCGCTTGGATTTAACGCTCTTCGCGGCGATGCGGATCCAAAGTGGGCGTTCCTGTTGATCGCTCATGATTTGATTGACATGTGCTTTCTGGGTATGATCGCTAAACCTTCGTGGAAGCAAAAGTTGCTCCGATTATCCGCGTTTCATCCAAGAGAACCTCGATTCGAGACGGTTGGCCGCGTCGTTTCGATCGATCAAAGTATTTACGCTTAAAAAAAGTTATTGTGGATCTTTATGAAGATGGCTGAGACAGGTGCAGCAGCGACAGGCAGAATGAAGAGGGTTCTGGTTCAGATGGGTTCTCGTTCTTCGATCGAGCGAATGTTTCCATGCAATTGAAATCCCATCGGCTCGACAGCAGAGCCGGGCTGCTCGCTTTTCGACGGGACAAGTGACAAGTTTCCCCCCCACGGGATCGGATCGTCCGCAGAAGGGGAAGGGGGGTACGTATCCGCAGGGGATCGCTGATTTGCCTCTTCATGGAGAGGGGGAACACCGCTTCGGACTGGTGACGTCGTGGTTCTAAACACTTTCGGACTAACTCCGATCGCGATTTCTAACCTGGGGGAACACTGGACTCGAGTAAATCGAAAGCCTCCTCGGATGCACAACATGGAGAAGGAAGAGAACAAAGCCAATGGATCCCGATTGCCCCAAGTTTTCCTGAACCCTCCTAGCGGCAGCAGTGCCAGAGAACGAGTAAACAGGTAAGGGAACTAACCCATGTTGACTGGCGTATGTATCTCCACCGCATTAAGACACTTTTACAGGCTGGGGTCGGTGTATAACGTTTCTTGTGCAGGAGATGAGATGGTAAGTATCCGGGGCACAACCTCAACCTGACACCCGCAAATTCACACACACCCTATTAGTCACACGTGGGATAGGGTGTGTATGCACTGGGTCCACAATATTGTTGCTGTTATGCTGTGTGTTATATCATGCAGGCAGTGGTCTTCAAGGAAGTGTTGCAGATCCCTTATCAATGTTATGAGTGGGTGAATGTATTTTCAGCTGTAGTAGACTTTCAAGATGGCTGAGATTGCATTGTCTTCTGTAAAGTCATGTTCTTCTATCTTTTTTTTTTTTTACTCTGATTCTAATCTTGCCCTAAATAGGCAAGGTTTTCTAGTAACTGCAAGGCCTTCTTTTTTTCATTTCTTGCCTTGAGCAGTCAGGTGGTGCTTACATAATCACATTTAAGTCATTTGCCTGACATGCAAACATCCTTGGTGACCACCAATAGAAGGTTCTTAAGCACCTAAAGCTCAAATCTCCCCACTGAGGCCTATTGAGGTCTCCCTACTGACGCGTTTTGTTTACAATCGGAGTTAGAGAAATACTTTGCCAATGAAATGAAATGCATGGAAATGCAGCACTTGTATGTAATTACGGACGTGCAGTGTCTGAACCTGGCAGTCTTCGTGTACGGTGTGTGTGTGTTTCAGTGTTGACCCGGCAGTCTTCGTGTACGGTGTGTGTGTTTCAGTGTTGACCCGGCAGTCTTCGTGTACGGTGTGTGTGTGTTTCAGCGTTGACCTGGCAGTCTTCGTGTACGGTGTGTGTGTGTGTTTCAGTGTTGACCCGGCAGTCTTCGTGTACGGTGTGTGTGTGTTTCAGTGTTGACCCGGCAGTCTTCGTGTACGGTGTGTGTGTGTTTCAGTGTTGACCCGGCAGTCTTCGTGTACGGTGTGTGTGTGTGTGTGTTTCAGTGTTGACCCGGCAGTCTTCGTGTACGGTGTGTGTGTGTGTTTCAGTGTTGACCCGGCAGTCTTCGTGTACGATGTGTGTTTCAGTGTTGACCCGGCAGTCTTCGTGTACGGTGTGTGTGTGTGTGTTTCAGTGTTGACCCGGCAGTCTTCGTGTACGGTGTGTGTGTGTTTCAGTGTTGAACCGGCAGTCTTCGTGTACGGTGTGTGTGTGTTTCAGTGTTGACCCGGCAGTCTTCGTGTACGGTGTGTGTGTGTTTCAGTGTTGACCCGTATGGGTTCGAGCGCTCGGAGGACTTTGACTATGAGTCCTATGAAGAGCTGATGTCGGAGTACCTGGCCGTGCTCACCCGGCGCTCGATTAAATGGTCCAAACTCCTGAAGGGAAGGACGAAGGTGGAGAAGACCTTCAAAGGTGTGTGTGACACACACGCACACACACACACACACACAGTCCTTCCAAATGTGGTTTTCCTGCCATTTGTTGGGCTCAAACACACATCTATGGGCCAACACTGTGGAAATGTGTGTGTCTTCATGTGTGTGTGTTCAGTGAAGCGGTACGTGAGGAAGGGGGTCCCCAACGAGCACAGGGGCCAGGTGTGGATGGCGGCCTGTGGCGCGCAGGAGCGCCTGGAGAAGAACCCAGGTTACTACCTCTCTCTGATGGACGGCCCGCACGATCTCAAACTGCTGGAGACCATCCGCACAGGTGAGAAACACACCCAGGCGGTGACGCACACACACAGCCCCATTATACATGTATAGTCATGTGGCACAGTCGGTTAGGATGTCGGGGTAGTAATCAGAAGGTCCATGCTTCTAACCCCAGCTGTATCAACATAACATTGTGTCCTTGGGCGAGGCGCTTCACCCTACTTGCCTCAGGGGGGGGGGGACGTCCCTGTACATGCTGTATGTCGCTTCCAGATAAGAGCGTCTGCTGAATGACTAAATGTAATGTGGTTAGTTCCTGAAAGGTGATCTGTTGTGCGTTGCCATAGCTGCAGTCCTTCATGTCTTGTGTTCCCCGTGTCGCCTCTCTGTCAGATCTGAACCGAACGTTTCCTGACAACGTCCTCTTCCGGAAGTCTTCCGAGACGTGCCTCCAGAAAGCCCTTTACAACGTGCTGCTGGCCTATGGCCACCACAACCCAGCTATAGGCTACTGTCAGGTAACTGGACCACGGCCCAATACTCTGCCTCTGTCTGTCTGTCTTTAAGCTAGCTTGCCTTGCCATGCCCTGTCTGTCTGTCTATTTTAATGCCTGCGCCTGTCTGTCTTCGTGTCTCTATCAGCTTGCCTGTCTTCCTGATCACGCACAGCCTAATGTAGCCTTGTGCGTGTTCACTTTTCATCGCTCCTGCTACTTGCCTGGGATCACAGTGCCCTCCGGTGGCGTGTCCTTGTCACGACAGGCAAGCCTATTTCCGAGCACCACTGCCGGCTCAATAAGCTTTTGTTTTTCCAGAAAGGAAAGTCTATAGTTGGATTGGCATGTTGAGGACAGCCAGACAGACAGAGAGTAATTGTGTGCGCATGTGCTCATCTCTGTGTAATACGCTCACGACTGCATATGTTTTGTTTGTACATACACACATACACACACACGGAGAATGGAGTGTTTATGCGGGTGCGTTAATGAGATGGGAGGCATCTTGATTTGAAATGCAAAGAACATTTGAAAATGCTCCAGAGTGGTCTTGGAGAAAGGTCGGGCTTACTGGTCCTGTTCGAACCCTCTTCAAACTCGCTCTCTCTCTTCAGGGTTCGTTCTCATGCCCTCTCGTTGTTTTTTTTCTCATAAAAAAAAACAAACATTTAGTTCACGTTCAAAAGACTGTATAACATGGGCGTTCGCGCTCGATCAACAACACTGAACAGTAACCAATTATGAACCCTCTTGACAAAAAGCTGCTGCCTGATTGGGATTGCCATGGAAACGTCCCCTGTGAGAGTTTCCATCGGGTCACGCCTTCACCCCCAGCTGTCTTGCTTGCAGGGCATGAACTTCATCGCTGGCTATCTCATCATCGTTACCAAAGACGAGGAGAAGTCTTTCTGGCTGATGGATGCTCTGCTGGGCAGGATATTACCAGGTCAGCCCCCCCATCTCAGTCTTTCATCCGCGGACGGTTATCTTCCTGTTCCCGCCCGCTGTCCTCTGAGCTATGAATAACCCTGCAAGGTCACATGGTCTTGATCTGCCCAGAGCTCGTTAAGACCCGGCATGCTCACACACACACACACACACACACACACACAGGAGGTTAATCCTACGGTGTCACACAGGAAACATCCGTCCCTTTCCACTACCTCACTTCCTGCTCAATCAGAAGCAATAGCATCGTTGAAAAGAGAAACGAGCGTTCCCGCAAAATGAAATGAGGATGTGATGAGCAAAACGAGGAATAAATGCAGTGAGTTTAGAGCATAGGTGTCCAATCCTGGTCCTCGAGGGCCACTGTCCTGACGGTTTCCCTTGCTCCAGCACACCTGATTCTAATGAATGGGTCATTATGAGGCTTCCACGGAGCTTGATAACGACCCATTCATTAGAATCAGGTGTGCTGGAGCAGGGAAACATCTAGAACCTTCAGGACAGCGGCCCTCGAGGACCAGGATTGGACACCCATGGTTTAGGGTAAAGAGAGAGTCTGGTTAAGGGAGGCAGCCAAGCGAAGTTTCACCTTGTGGGTTTCTGCTGCTCAGACTACTACAGCCCGGCCATGCTGGGCCTGAAGACGGACCAGGAGGTTCTGGGGGAGCTGGTGAGGATCAAGGCCCCGGGCGTGTGGCAGGCCATGGGGGAGCACAACGTCATGTGGACCCTGGTGGTCTCCCGCTGGTTCATCTGCCTCTATATCGATGTCCTGCCCGTGGAGGTGATGGAGGGGGTGTGGGGGGCGGGATCACAGATTGTTGGGAGAGGAGAGGACGGGGCGCAGGGCTGGAAGGTTAACAAAGGAGGCGAGCATGAGATTGAGCCGGTCACGCTAACGCCGGCTCCTGCTTCGGTCCCCCCCCCCCCCCAGACGGTTCTACGGATCTGGGACTGCCTGTTCTACGAGGGTTCCAAGATCCTGTTCCGCGTGGCGCTGACGCTGATCCGCCAAAGCCAGCCTGTGATCCAGCAGGCCCAGTCTCTGCCGGACGTGTGCGACGCGTTCAAGCAGATCACCCGCGGGCCCCTCGTAGAAGACTGCCACGCCTTCATGCAGGTGTGTGCGCGCGCAAAAACACACCTGCACTGATTGAAATTGTCAGGCCTATCTCAATGTACCCTTTCACTGCATCACATTTACATTTTTCTAGAACGCGCCTCTCTCTACGGTCGTGTTCACTAATCCCATAATCCTTTGCTTTCCTCCGCCTTTTCGGGTACCCCCCAGAAAATCTTCACCGAACCTGGAGGCCTCTCCATGGCGACCATAACCAAGCTTCGGGAGACGTGCCGCGCTCGCATCGTAGCCGAGGGATCCTGACCCCCTCTGCCCATCCCCCCCGGCAAACACTCGACGCATTCCAGGGGGGGGGGGGCGCATCTCAATACGAGCGGGCGGTCTCCTTTCCTCACCTCCTAGGCCTCATGTCCGTTAGTCTCTAGAAAAGACTTGGGCGTTCCAGTAGCATTCACCTGTGTAACCCTTAGAGATCAGCAACTTTCAGGCAAACGAGACCAGGGACAAGAGAAGCTCCATTTCAGAATGTCCGGGCGTATTTCCCTCACTGATAAGCACTTCTTAGACAGGCTGTAGTACGACTGAATGTAAAATCACTGAACCTTCTTAGACGCTGCCGTTAGACGAAGTCGCGACGAGCCCGTTTGCGGGTTCGTGTCGATGCATAGTTTGAAATCGCAGCGTTCTGTGGTCCTTATTTAATTTCTGACTAGAATGTTTCTTTAGTTTGCGAGCTGAGGACTAGTTTTATGAGTTACACACTGAAGTAAGTCTTAATCGGTTTAACTGTTTGTTATTTTCATCTTTATAAGATCTAATTCTGTAATTTTGCACTTTGAAGCCGGACGCTCTGGCGAAGTAGGGAAGAATGTTCCAGGTCACCTTCATAGCAGCCAGAGGAGGTGCTAAATCGGCGATTCGATTCAGTATCTAATCATCGATCCATTCGATGGTAAATCATATTTAATATTACATGGCAAAAATTGCATTTTTACAGCTTCACAGGATGGGACTGTTAACGATAGGGCCGTCTATCCCCCCCCCCCAGCGTTGAACCCCAGCCCCTGCGGTCACAAGGCCTTAGCAACGACCACGTCTCAAGCTTGCTCTTGTCCTTCCAGCAGTCTGTAGAGACAGCCAGGTCCTGTTGGTGTGGCTGCTGGGAGACCAGCTGGGGGTTAGCTGCTCTTTCCAGGTGACGACAGCGTGGAGGAGAGGGCAGGTTTGAGACCCAACCCAGACGCCAGGTTTGAGACCCAACCCAGACGCCAGGTTTGAGACCCAACCCAGACGCCAGGTTTGAGACCCAACCCAGACGCCAGGTTTGAGGCCCAACCCAGACGCCAGGTCACATGGTACTAACTCTCTAATTCAGTGTCAGCTGTGTACAATGACTACATGTACTGTATGTACTGTATGCTTCTTCATACCAACCAGGAATAAAAAAGATGCTTCCCTCTTTGGTACTGTGTTACCCAACTTGATGTGAAGTGTCGTTCAGTGTGTTTATAGCCTAGATAGGTCTAACGAGGTAATATCCTCTTTGTTACTGTGTGGGTCCTCGGCATTTGGATTTGAACAACATCAGATCGGGTCAAATTTACTTTTATTTACACAAAAATACACAATAAAAAAAAGAAAGAAAATCATTCAATTCCATGAAAGCTCAAATTTGCGCCGAGCTTGGGTAAGAACCAGTCAGAACCCCCCAAATGAAGATGCCGTACTCTAGCCACTGCAGAGGACAGACGTGCCGCCCGTCAAAGAGTTAAGAGACGCTGGTCGGCAAGGAAACAAATACAGAGCTCTCCGTATTAAACGGATTCGCCTACTTCAGATTGCAAGGAAACGACGAAAAAACAAACCCACGTAAAACGGTCAACATGCGTAACCACACATGCACACCAAAACCACTCGCGCAAAGCAGGCACGCCAAAGAAAAAAACGCGCAGCGGGTCCGATTTTCCAGGATCATCCGGTCACTCGGGAGAGATTCCGAGCGTTCCGTGGGCAGCAGGTTATGGTGTTTGGGGTGTGTGTGTGTGTTGGGGGGGGGGGGGTGAGGGGGAGGTGTTTAAATAGTCTGGTATCCAGCGTGACTCCTCTTCCTGCCGATAAGGTAAGCCACTAGGACGATGAGCACCAGCCCGGCCAGAGCCGCTCCCACGATGATGGGGATCAACATGTTGTCCTGGTCCACCTGACACTCCTCCGCTGGAGAACGAAGAGGGGGGGAAAGAAAAACATTTCAGGATCAGGAGGAACGAGAAGGGGCGGGAAAACTCCTCTTGTTCAGGGAGAACAATCAGGACAACCTGCAATCGGGTTACTAAATTTGCACAATTCTTGCAAGTTTAGATGAGTTTTAGTGTAACAGTGTTTTGAACTAGTCTGTGTTATGTGGATGTGCCTTTTAACTGTTGTGCTATCTGTATGTTTTTTACCTGCTGCAAGACGGGTTTCCTCCTTGGGGGACAATACACTTTAACTGAACTGAAGCGCTTTTGGTTTTTCTCACCGGTGGCAAACTGGTCTCCGGTGAGACCGAAGGGCTGGACCTGCAGCTTGAAGGTGTTGAGGGAGAAGGTCGGGGTCACGTCCAGGACCTGCTCCGCGCTGCACATGTAGGACCTTCCCAGCATCGCCGGCAGGTAGCTCAGGGTACTGTTACTGGCTGACAGCGGCGCTGAAGGGGACGAAGGTGACCGGGAGATTATCAACAAACATTTGCGTCCATTTACGTGTAGCCATTTCATGCTCTCATCATCCAGAGCGACTTAACAGCAAGTACAGGGACGTCCCCCCCCCCCCCCCCGTCCCCCCCACGAGGCCAGTAGGGTGAAGTGCCTTGCCCAAGGACACAACGTCATGTTGACACAGCCGGAGAGGTTCGAATCAGAGTACCTTCTGATTACTAACACCCTAACCGACTGCGCCACATGACTCCTCAATAGACCTTTTTACAGACCAGAAAACGAGGCGGCCCTAGAAAAGCGACAACGCTTTGATGTCGTTCGTGATTTTATCTGTAAGAAAAGCTTCGCCTCACCGGCCATGTCGGGCCACGCTGCTGAAAGGCTCAGGCCGGTCAGGTGGTACCTCTTCGACGTGACGTTCTGGAACGAGAACGACAGCGTGAGTAAAGGCGGAGGGAGGAGGGGAGGGGAGCGCGCAAACAGTCGACCCGACAGAGAGACAAGGCGCCCAGACAGACACAGAGACAGCCAGATGGACAGACAGAAAGAGGAAGAGGAGGTCATCACCAGCGTGAAGGTGAAGCTGAGGTTGGTGGTCTGGTCCTGCATCAACACCAAGGTGGCGCTGGTGGGGCCACATGACCCCGAGGTGCTCGTCTGATTGGGCTGCAGGTTGAACAGAGCCTGGATGGTCTGCAGACAGGAGGAGGAGAGTGACTGTAAGACCCTGAGATCTCCTGCAAGTGGAGTCAGATAGCTCAACGGTTAAGGCGTTGGCCTCATGATCGGAAGGTTGTGAGATCGAGCCCCGGCTGTGGCTATGTGACGTTGTGTCCTTGGGCAAGGAACTTCACCCTACTTGCCTCAGGGAGAATGTCCCTGTACTTACTGTAAGTCGCTTTGGATAAAAGCGTCTGCTAAATGAATAAATGTAAATGTGTCAGTAAAGCTCAATTTCTATTTACATGTGGTCATTTAGCACAGTGGTTCCCCAACCCTGGTCCTCAGGGCTCCACTGTCCTGCATGTTTTAGATGTTTCCCTGCTCAAACACACCTGAATCAAATGACTAAATTGTTAACTAGCTTTGAAAAATCCTGGTAACGAACATGCATGAGAACCAGGTGTGTTGGAGCAGGGAAACATCTAAAACATGCAACACAGCGGGGCCCTGAGGACCAGGGTTGGGGACCACCGATTTAGCCAGACGCTCTTATCCAGAGCGACTTACAGCAAGTACAGGGACATTCCCCCTGAGGCAAGTAGGGTGAAGTGCCTTGCCCAAGGACACAACTGACATGCTGACGCAGCCCGGGGTTCGAACCAGGGACCTTCTGATTGCTAAGTATTGCAGTACCTTGTCCTGGGAGGACGACATGTAGCTAACGTTGAGCTGCAGCGCCATGCGGGCCAGGAGGCACACCGTGTTGTTGCCGGTGGTTACGGCATAATCGCCCCGGTCAGGCGTTCCGGGAGGGGTGGGGCTGGGGGCGGCGGTGGGGGGCTGGGGGGCGGCGGTGGTGGTGGCGGCGCTCTGGTCGGCCGTGCACACACTCTCTGAGGACACAGAACGGGGGGGGGGGGGGGGTGGTTCAACTCAACTGATAGTAGCGTATCATAATCGTAATAATACTACATTTGACTTATCATGCGCTTTTCTATATAAGTGCTTCAGACAAATAAAATACGAAAAAAAGACAGTAAGTGCAAAGGGGGAGAAAAAAGGGAATGATAATCATAATATGCGCATTACAAAACAACACAGTCGAAAATAACTGACAATCCGTAAAAGCCATTTGAAAAAGATCGAGTTTTTAACAGCTTCTTGAAACTGGCTGGGGTGCGAGCGTCTCTAACGGCAACGGGAAGCGCGTTCCACAGCTTATGGAGGCTTGTAGAGGGAGGGAGACACTGCGAATGCGGAGGGAGGGTCGGCTCTCACCGTTGGGGCTGAGGTCGTCTGCGGGCATGAAGGCCTCCAGCTTCACGCCGGAGAAAGTCACCGTGGCTCTGCCCACGGTGACGGGCGTGGCCGCGAGGCATCTGTATGTCGTGTTGACCTGAGCCAAGATGCCCACCGATGATGTCATCAAGGTGACCACATCTGTCAAGCAACAAAAGGTCAGGCTTCACGAACCACAGCTTAATGTGAACCTTGACATATGGGAGTCAGGTGGCTAAGTGTCATAAGCGGAAGGTTGTGAGTTCAAACCCCGGCTGTAGCTATGTGATGTTGTGTCGTTGGGCAAGGCACTTCACCCTACTTGCATCAGGGAGAATGTCCCTGTACTTACTGTAAGTTGCTTTGGATAAAAGCATCTGCTAAATATTTATTTATACGAGCTCTTCAGCCATGTGCACATTACATTTAGTCATTTAGCAGACAATCTTATAATACAGCAAGTACAGGGACATTCCCCCCTGAGGCAAGTAGGGTGAAGT
Source organism: Protosalanx chinensis (assembly GCA_030340685.1). NCBI lineage: Eukaryota > Metazoa > Chordata > Actinopteri > Osmeriformes > Salangidae > Protosalanx > Protosalanx chinensis. The sequence goes on from CM059333.1 coordinate 5,493,615, forward strand.
GCCTTGCCCAAGGTCACATTGCCACAGCTGGGCTTCGAACCAGAGACCTTCTGATTCCTACCCCGACGCCCTAACCGACTGCGCCACAACGCCCCACGTTAAACTGTCGTGCTTAAGTTCCTCCCACCTGAGCTGTTGGCCAATGGGAAGACAGAAGTGTCGCTCAGGTCGTACTGCAGAGACAGGTTGGCCACGCTGTACAAGCTGCCATTGGTGGAGAAACTCAGGCCCAGGGCGTGGCCCCCCCCGAACATGCCCACCAGCCAGGGGGGGCTGCCGTCCCCGCCGCACGAGCTGGTGCTGAGGTCAACCGTCGTCGAGTCAGGGAGGGAGACCTGCGCTGTGTTCTGAGGAGAGGAATTTAGAACGCCATACTAAGACAATCTTCCTATAGAGCTACTATACCTGTTTGGTTTTTGCTTACTCATTGTTGGCTAACATGTAAGGTCATGTGATCGTCGATATTTTGTGATCGCTCGAATGCTGACCACCTCACAACGAGACTAATGAACAAGATAAAGCCACAAAATCGAATTGAGGTTTATTCATTTTCTATCTCTGCTCGTCTCTAAAACACTTTAGTAGGAAGGTTCCACTCTCCCGCTTACATTTAAAGAACAAAGCGAGGGAATTAAAAATAAACCACATTTACAGGAAATGTGGTTCCTTTTCCCAAAACAGATAGTTAGAGAATAGATTGGAAATGTTGGAGAGAGGCAGAGAGGAAAGAATTAAGTAATGGCCAGAGCAGAAACCAAACCCAGGCCACTGGATTACGTGTACACCCCTTGTGGGCAAACAGAGGTGAGATTTGACAGAAATTGCCCGAGGGGATTGTGGGAGGTGTAGTTTACCGTGCCGTTGACAGTGTCATATGGGATGGTGAGTAGGGCCGAGAGCTCAGCTTTAATGCAGGTTGAATTTCCTTGTTTCACCTCCAGGGTGACAGCCTGCGCCAAGGTAAAGCAACCTGAAGGGTAGACAATCAGCGTTATTATCTTCACCAACACCGCTGAAAATACTACTTTTTACTGGGTTACACAAGGCCTTACAACCTTCATCGAGCTAATGCAGTGTTGTTATTTCAACATAAACCAGCAGGGGGCAGCGTAAGGCTTCTGCTGGTAAGGTCAAGGATTCGACTTCAACATAGATATCGTTTATCAGAAAACAGTTCAACTATTCTGTGCACTGACACCATACAATACTTTTTTTTTTAATCATTCATCATTTTCGAAACCAAGCCCTGCCACAGTAAATTCCGCGTTTGTGTAACTTTCATGGTGAATAAAAACCAATTCTGATTCTGATACAGATTTCGAAAACCCTGGTGAGCTCTAGAACTTTACTGCGATGACGCAATCCCAGTATGATGAAAACAATTTCCTCTCTCCCCCCCCCCCCCCCCATCCTACCCTGCACAGCGCAGATAGCATTACCAAACACTGCATCTAGAACCTTATTCAGTGTTCCTCACACACACGCGGGACTATTAATACCCGCGCACCCCAAACAGCACTCTGAATGTGCGATGAGGGTAGTGTGTGTCCTTGTTATTGTAACCTATTACAGTGATGGTATACAGGTCAACTCACACCTCAACGTGTGACTGCAACAGACACCGGGGTCAAAGGTTGACGAAGGCACTTCCCCTTTTGGTTTCCTTTCATTCATCAGGACAGACGAGAGATCTACTGTCCTTACCCCTGCCCCCCCCCCCCCCCCCCCCCCCCTCCTCTCTTACTGCCCCAGTCAGCACTTCCTGTACAGCACAGACAGGTTCCTTAGCCTCGTCTTCTCTTTAGCCAACGACAGTTCAGTGTCCTGGCCTCCCGTCCTACAGGACGACGGTAATAGTCGTGCTGAAACTTGCAGCTAGCGTCCCATGGCATGGTCAGGCCTTGTGTGCATGTATTGAGGATGACTGGGGGGGGGGGGGGGGGGAATTGACTGTAGCGTCTAAGACGTTTTATTTACACGCTCGCTGTAAAACATATAGGCACAGGAAGAGGAGTATAACTGTAGATAGGCAAATATGAATAAATGACAAAAACCCTGCAAACATTGACCAACTGGGTGTACCCGACAACCAGCACACACACACACACACACACACACACACACACAAACAAACACAAACTTTATACACACTGTGTTCTTCAGCATCAGTGTCTATGTGGGCAGGAAAGGTTCCTCCAGGTCAGGCCTGAGATCACACACCACAGTCACACGGCTGTGAAATGCATGCTGGGAATGTATCAGATAAGCAGTGACCAAGTCACACCTCACACCTCTTTCAAAACTGCAGATAGTGATGGATAAGCGAGTCATGGAAACGTGATGGAATTCGGTGTAGGTGTTTTAACAGCAAATATGGAGCCAGGGACTTGTGAAATTCGGCCAAATAGGACGTCAAATGGGAAAAATAGGAGGAGATGATGATCAAGGAATATAAGGGGCCAATTTACACTGCTGTTACAACGCTTCTATGTTGGTGTGTGTCATGAAATCGTAGCATGGGGGGGTATTTGTGAGCAGCAAAGCTCCCCATGAATAGAGGGCGCACTGTTTCCGCACAAAGCGGCGCGGTCACGTGAGGAGGCGCTCCTGACGGACAATGGGGCGCTTCTGCGGACGATTGTCCCCCGGCTGACGGAACAGGCGCAACACTGTTGATTTAGTAGCGACACACACAAACTCGGTCGAATCGCGAATTGATTGCATTAGCGATCACCCCCCCCCCCCCCCCCCCCCCCCCCCCCCCCAGTACACTGTTCCGGACCCGCAATCAATGAAAACTTCCATGTTCATCATCATAAATGTAGTGATCGACGATTTAAAAAAAAAAACCTGGATCGCTCCTTGATCAACACTCCTTGAACAAGTTAGCTCGCCTCTTGACTAGTTATTATAGTAGAGACAGTCTGAGCCCTAAGCTTAAAAAATATATAACGTGACGTTGTTTCTAACTGAATGCTCAACACAGGAAAAACATAAGAACAAAAAAAACACTTACCTATAACAGCCAGATATACTGCCGCTCCGACAGAAGTATATTTGTTGGCCATTTCCCCCCAAACCCCCCCCACCACCAAGACCCGCGCTATAGCAAAAATAATACGCAACAACAATAACCCGAGTTTCGAGCGCAGGTTTGGCGCAATGATGAGCGCACTGTGATCAGGTCTTCTGTGCTCCTCTGTCTGGATACGATCCTTCCGTCTGGGCGATGTTCTGTCCCCGATCCTCTGAGTTCATCAGCCGGTATTTGGAGCAGGTAGCAGCAGAGGTCTCGCCGTTAGATCGCGGACTATACCCGCTTTCATGTCGGTCGATGCGAGGCAGGAATGTCCTGAGTCATGTGAGCCAGCAGGGCTTTAGAACCACCCAGAACGGTGACGCGCCACCCCTGCCCCCCTCCCCCCCGCCCTCTCCTCCCTCCCTCCCCGTAGGCAAGTAATCGCACCGGCCTTAGTATTTTGTATATTCAAAGGTTTTAATAATTTTTGTGTTATTAAAGATTATTAAAATATATATACATTTACGAATGATTGCAGAAGGGGAAAAACTGGTGATTATTTAAAAAAACTGTGGATTTGATAGGCTACCGTCTAAGTGATCAATTATAAAGTTGGTTTTCGTATTTGCGACCGAAGGTTATTAATTCCTATTTTGTGATCATGGAGACAGCAGCAGGCAGGTGAGGCCCCACGCGTGAAGCAGCGCACCGGGGGGGAAGGGAGAAGCGCGGGGCCGCGCGCCATGGGACAGTCAGATGACTCCGCAATTCACGAGGCGATGGCGAAACCGACCCCAGACCGCCCTCTGAGAACCGATACCCTCAATTTATCACCGGCTCGACAAATTTTTCCCACACTTCATTTTCACTGCAGTCCAATTAACAACGCGTCCAAAAACGTGAAGAGTACAGCATTGGACCGGGCCTCTTCAAGGTGCCAACCAACTCTCCATGAATCCTGGGTGGAGTTGACTGTTGTCCTCCCCCCTCCATTCCTGATAAACGATTTGTTGTTTCAATCCTAATCTAGCCCACCTGATAAAAGTTGTTTTTTTGTGGGGGGGATGACAAACATGTTTTTTTAACCAGGGTTGAAAGTTAAAACCTAAATGATGAAATCTAACAGACACTTTTTTTCCAAAGCGACTTACAGTAAGTACAGGAACATTCTCTCTGAGGCAAGTAGGGTGAAGTGCCTTGCCCAAGGACACAACATCACACAGCCACAGCCAGGGTTCGAACTCACAACCTTTCGATCATGAGGCCAACACCATAACCCGCTGAGCTATTTGACTGCCTGTTGATGAGCATCCATGATGGAAGTGCTCAGGGTTAGTGTTGGGGATCCCTGGTCTAACCCAACGTTGCATAATCTTCAGAAGAGGCGGTGACTTAAAGCAGTTTTCGGTCAAACTTCTGCCCTTCTGGGGTCAAGAGGGTGCAGGTTTTCACCTCAACCAAGCACTAGTCCACTAGAGAAACTCTATAGTGAAATCAGATGGTGTAGTGCTTGGTGGATTTAACAACACCACTGTCCTAAATATTCAACTGTGAGACGCTGGAGAAAGGCCTTGGGTAACATGGGTGGCCCTGTCAATTCTCTCCAGCAGGGATAATTTGGTTTTACTAAGGAATTACCCGCTTTCACAGGAGAAAATCGAATTAGGCTCGGAGCCACGCGCCGCTAACAGGGAGTTTTTCAAAGGAGAAACCCTTTCAACGACCGCATTCAGCTTTCAGATGGATCAACCTTTTATCCACTGATTAAATATCCATTCATGAAATATATCCATTCATTAAATATCCATTTATTCAGGCTTTTTTTTTCAGGTTTCTCTCTCTCTTACAAAGAATACAATCTGGTCTACAAAAAAATCAGAGCGTGGACAGTGTTGGTCAAAATACAGAAGAAAGCTAAAAGGAAATACCCCGGTGGTCTCGTCCTGTAGTTCAGCCGTGTCGCAACTCCCCCCCCCCCCTACCCCCTTTATGTCACTCTGTGTCCATGTCCATGTGACATCCCAACCCCCCCCCCCCCCCCCCCCCCAACACCCGCCACTCAAACAAACCAAGCCCCCCCCCCCCCCCCCTGATCCTCTGCCCAGTCTAACAACACAGCTGTGGTATTGGAGCAGACCAGTGCAGATTACCTCATGGATGAACTACGAAAGAAAAAAACGAAACGAAAAACATGAGCCCACTACAGCGGAAACTGTGACAGGACAGATTCAAAGATGGATGGAGATGGAGCGCAAACCAAAAAGAAAAGAAACAGGGGGATTAAAAGAGGAGGGGGAGGAGGAAGAGGAGGTGGGAGGGGGAGAACAACAACAAATAAATCAGAAAGTGCTAGTTTTTTTTTCTGTTCATTAGCGTCAGCAGAGGATTTGTGCAGGCTTCCCACTAAACAAAACCCAGGACCCTCCGTCTCCATCACCACTCCCAACCCTGCCCTGCCCAAAGTCCCCTCCGAGGGTGGTGTTTTCGTGGGCATGGCCGGTCAGCCTCTGGCCTCTCCTGGTTCTCTCTGAGCGAAGGCCCCAGGGAGGTGGGGTGAGGCAGGGGGGCACCAGAGGAGGGCTGTGGGGAGACGGGCTGCATCGGGGGGCGCTGTGTGGAACCCGCTGTGAGGGTGGGGACGGGATGGGGTTGTGTGCCCCCCCCCCCCCCCTCCTCAAGCGACGTAGTGGTACTGGTTGGGGCTCTCCTTGTCGCGCTCCATGTAGTCTCTGTCGATGAGCGACTCGATCCGTTTCTTAAGATCTCCCGGCTGCGGAGAGAAGAGAGCAGGTTCAGTGGGAGAGAGACAGAGAGACAGAGAGAGACAAACAGAGAGAGAGAGAGAGACAGACAAACAGAGAGAAAGAGACAGAGACAGATAGAGATAGACAGACAGAAAGAGAGAGACAGAGAGACACACAGAGAGAGAGACAGACAGATAGAGAGAGACAGACAGAGATATAAATAGAGACAGAGAGAGAGACAGAGACAAAGAGAGAGACAGACAGACAGAGACAAAGAGAGAGGGGAGAAAAAAACAGATAGACAGAGAAACAGAGACAAAGAGAGACAGAAAGAGAGACAGAAAGAGAGACAGAGGCAGATGTGGAGGCAGGCTCACCTTGACAGGGAACTTGAGCTGGTTGTACAGCTCTGACACCAGCAGGTTGTGGCTCAGGGTCTTCCTCATCTTCATGATGCGCACCACCGCCGCGTCGATCTGGTACTGCCTGTCCTGGAACACACGCTCCGTGGTGCTCACCTGCTCCTCCACCTGAGAGAGAGACACACACAGACAGACACACACCCACACAGACAGACACACACCCACACACACACACAGAGGTCAACCCTGAGAAGCGGCCCTCTCTGGAGCAGGGCAGAAGGTGAGGTGGTCCAGGCGCTCCCTCCTACCGTCTCCTTCATCTGGATCTGGTTGATCTTGATGCGGAACAGCTTGTGTCTGAAGTCGTGGTTGAAGTTGAAGCGGTCCCCGTCCTCCACGTCCTTCCCTCGGGGGCTCTTGTTGAGGACGCGGGCCTTCCCGCAGGCCAGGGACTGCAGGGTGCGCCTCAGCTCGCCCTCCTCTGACCAAGGGGGGGGACCCAAACACAGGGAGCCGCTGTTAGCTGGGAGCACGTGGGGGTGGGGATGGGGGGTGGGGGGTGGAGGAGGGGGGAAGGGACGGAGGGGAGGTGGGCTGGTACCTATGCCTGTGGCCGAGCGGATCTCCTCCATGCTGAACTCCTCCCCCTCGTTGAACATCAGCAGCACCAGGGTCTGGAACAAGGACACCTGGAGCTCCTTCTTACCCTGAAACACACACGTTACACACACGTTAAACACATTATACACACACACACGTTACACACACATTATACAACACACGTTACACACACAAACAAAATACACACACATTACACACATTACACACACATTATACACATTACACACATTACACACATACACGTTACACGCACATTACACAAACACACACGTTACACACACATTATACACACATTAGACACACGCATTATACACACACACACACACGTAACACACAAATTATACACACACACACACGTTACACACGCTTTACACGTTACACACAGGGTCTGTGTTAGATGCCCAGGCCCCTGCTGGCATGGTGAGGCCTCACCTCTTTGAACTGGGTTCGGAGCACGGCGTGGCCCAGGGTGGGCTGCCACTGGAGCTTGCGGCCGCTGTGCTTGCCCAGGTAGAACAGCTTGAACACTTCCTGCAGTTTCACCATCTGGGACGGCAGGGAGGAGGAAACAAGCGCTCCTTATCAAGATGGGGAGCTGGCTGGATGGGATTTGCAGCTCTTTTCACACATCCACACACACACAGCCACAAACATACACACACAGTCACAAACATATACACACAGCCACACAAACACAGCCACAAACACAGCCACACACACAAACAGCCACAAACATACACATACAGCCAAACACACACACAGCCAAAAACACACAGCCACACGCACACAGCCGCAAACACAGCCACACACACAGCCACAAAAACACACACACAGCCACACACAACCACACGCGCACACACACACACTCCCTGTCCTACCTCTGGAGGCAGGTGGACCTCCATGGGTATGTAGGAGGGCCAGTACCCCATGGTGAGGATGTTCACCGTCAGCTCTATGTTGCTAGGCTCACTCTGGTTCTGAGTGTACTGTGAACACACACACACACTCCAGTTAGGACCTTATCCAGCATCGCAACCCCAATATCTGACTCTAAAACATGGGTGTCCAATCCTGGTCCTCGAGGGCCGCTCTCCTGAAGGTTCTAGATGTTTCCCTGCTCCAGCACACCTCCACAGAGCTTGATAACTACCCTTCATTAGAATCAGGTGTGCTGGAGCAGGGAAACATCTCAAATCTCCAGGACAGCGGCCCTCGAGGACCAGGATTGGACACCCCTGCCCTAAAACAATCAGAGATACACTCTCTGTGGTCTATTATGTGAAACGATGATCCAGAATGGGAAAAATAGGTGGAAATTAGGCGGTGAAACAAACTATTCTGTGGTAAGCAGTTTGATCGAGCGTGTGCTGTTGTGTGTGTGTGTGTGCGTGTGCTGTTGTGTGTGTGAGAAGGACGGTCATCGCACCTGTTTGAACTGAATCATGACATCTTTGGACAGTTCCATGTCCTTGAACATCCCCTCCAGCTTGGACGTGAACGCCGCACCGCACTCTGCACAAACCACAAAACAAGTCGCTCACTTCCTGTTCCTCACTTCCTGTTCCTGCATTCGGTCTCACACTGAGTGGCCAAACGCATGAATCCCATTTCACAAATATGAAATATATCTTATACACATGAAATATATCTGTGTATACAATAGATCTTATATACATTAAATAAATCTTGGTTTATCTAGTGCCCACTTTTACTTTTATCTTATTTGCATTTTACACTATTCTTTATTCTGTTTAACCCTTATTATTATGTTCCATATATGTTTCTATGTTTACTCTCTCCTGCCATAGTAAATTCTGTGTTTGCATATCCTGCATAGCGAATAAAATAGATTTTGATTCTGATATATATGAAATCTATCTTATATATTCATATAATAGGATTCGATATGAATGTATGTATTTTCCTTTAACAAGAAACAGCCACAGTTTCCCAGCCTAGATGCACGCAATCAAATTCAACTTCCTTCACTAGTGTGAGTCAGTCCATCAGTCAGCGGTTGCAACAGTGACACAACAATCTCGTGGCCTCTCTTTCCCAAACCTAGAGCAGAACTTCTGCTCCGGGATCCGGTCACACAGATCAGCTGGGGAGGGGGGAGGTTTGGGGAATCCCTGCGCTTACCGTGTTTGAGTTTGGACAGCATGGACTTCTCGGCATCCACCGAGGCGCTCTTCCCCACCAGCAGTCGCTTGGCCAGGTCCTTCTTGTAGAAGGCCTCAAACACGTCCTTACCTGGGGGAGGGTGTGTAGGGGGTAGGGGGAGACATGGGTAAGGGCTTGTGAAGGATGAGAGCGGTGGAACCCAGGGACGGGCTGCTGTTCGCTGGCCACTCACCGTGGATGAAGCGGAAGATTATCATGATCTTGTCCAGGATTCTCTCCAGCTCCTCCTCCGTGGACTCCTTGTTGCCTGCCCGCAGTTTGGAGTCCACGTACTTAGCTGAGCCGGGACGGGGAACAAAGATGGGATCAGCCAACAGAAGCAGTTAGTCTGTCTCTCTCTATCTCACAGTCTCTCTTTCGCTGTCTGTCTCTTTCTCTGTATCTGTGTCTCTCTCTCTGTCTGTCTCTCTCTCTCTACCCGTCGGTCTGTCTCCCTCTCCCCCTCCCCCTCTCTCTCTCCCCCTCCCCCTCTGTCTATCCCTCTCCCTCTCTCCCCCTCTCTCTCCCTCTGTGTCTCTACCATCCTCCTCACCTATGAGCTCGGCAGGTTTATTGGGCCTCTTGTTGATGAAGCTCTCGAAGGCCTCCTTCATGGCGTTGATGAAGCTCTCGTTCCTGTGGAAGCAGCCCTGGGCCACGTTGTCCATCTTGTCCTTGAAGTCCAGCAGCTCCTGCACCATGTCCTTGTCCTTCTCCGGGGACCCCACGATCTCCCCTCCGAAACTCTGACGCGGGCACAGCACAAGGGGAACAGCGCGTGACCAAGGGGGGCCACGCTTCGATGGCGGGGACAGCTAAAGGGGGGGTGTGTCACATCCTGGTCTCCCGAGGGCCACCGTCCTGGAGGTTCTAGATCAGGGGTGTCAAACTCCAGTGCTCGAGGGGCCGCTCTCCTGAAGGTTTTAGATGTTTCCCTGGCGGCCCCTCGAGGACTGGATCTTGACACCTGTGTTCTAGATGTTTCCCTGCTCTAGCACCCCTGATATTAACGAAACGGGTCGTTATAAAGCTCTGCGGACTCCTCATAACGACCTTTCACGACAATGACTGAGATACCCTGATAACGACCCTTCATTAAAAACGACCGACGCCCTGAGATAGACCCCGTGCCTGAGCGATGCCGTGATTGGCCAGGCGTCTGGAGGCGTGTCTGATGAGAGAGAGCGGGGAGGTGATACCTTGATGTAGTCTCTCCAGAACTGCAGCAGCGTGGGCAGGCCTCCCTTCACCTTACTGAACAGCTGGTAGAGAAGGGACAGCTCCGTCACACGGTTCCCATCCAATAGGATGCTCAGACCTGGGGAGGGAGGGAGGGACACACACACACCATGAGAACCATGAGGTATGCAGATGAGGGGGAGTCAGGTGGCTCAGCGGGTTGAGGCGTTGGCGTCATCATCGGAAGGTTGTGAGATCGAACCCCGGCTGTGTGACGTTGCGTCCTTGGGCGAGGCACTTCACCCTACTTGCCTCAGGGAGAATGTCCCTGTACTCAATGTAAGTCGCTTTGGATAAAAGCGTCTTCTGAATGAATAAATGTAAGTGTATGCACCATGGCTCAGAGGAACGCAGTTTCGGTTCCATGTATGTTCTGTACATGTTGGATGTTCAGGAGGAGCTCACCTTTCTGAAGCACGGCCGTCATGTGCTCTCCCAGCAGCTGCTTCTCCACGCAGGTGATGAGCGGCTTCCTGGAGCGCCAGTGAGACGCGGGCGAGGGAGGGACAGAGAGAGGGGTCAGTGAGGGGAGATTTTCCCCCTCGTCTTCCCTGAAGATTTAGGGTTTGGTGGTTCAGTGGTAGGACTCTTGCCTATTGTGTGCAAAAGGCCTGGCTTCGATTCCCGATGGGGGTTCGAATCCTGGCCAAATGCATTGAACGTGGGTGCGCCTGTGAGATTTCCCCACTGTGGGACTGATATGGGATAATTTCGTAGTCTTCTTTCTCGTTTGAGGGGCAGTTCTACTGGCATATGTGAAGCCATTTGTGACATTGTTTTTGTAAAAAGGGCTAGACAAATAAATGAATGTTGATTGGTTGATTTGATTTGAGTAGGCCAGTGCATAGACGCTTCTTAGAGCGTGGGCGGGATGTGATTGGGCCCTGGGCCTGTCAATCAGCAGCATAAAACCATAGGGGGAGGGGGGGCTTACTGAGTGCTCTGGTCGAGGTAGCTGATCACACGGTCGTTCTCCTCTTCTAGACGCCGTGCCACGTGATGCAGGTACTCAGGGACCTGGGGGGAGGGAGCAGGGGGGGAGACCGTGTGAGACCGTGTGAGTGACATTGGGGTGTGGTGATGGTGATCAGGACTGGTGTTTCCTCACGTCTCTCTCCTGCATCAGTCTCTGGCCCTCGGCAGCGTACAGTCTGTCTGTCTCGGTCAGGAACCTCTCCTCGAAGGACTCCTTGTACACCTGGGAGGCGAGATATGACGTTAGGAGTCAGCTGGCCGAGCGCTGAGGGCGTCGGGGTGGTGATCGGAAGGTTCCCAGGGTGGAATCCTGGCTGTGCCAACAGAACGTTGGGTCCTTGGGCATGGCAGGTCACCCTACTCCACCCCACAAGGCGTTGGCCTCATGAGCGGAAGGTTGGGAGTTCGAACCCATGCTGTGGCTATGGGATGTTGTGTCCTTGGGCAAGGCACTTCACCCTACTTGCCTCAGGGGGGAAGGTCCCTGTACTTACTGTAAGTCGCTTTGGATAAGAGCGTCTGCTAAAGGACTAAATATAAGAGACCCACTAACAACTCCACAGTCTGTTATTAATAGCCTACCTTACATTTGGACATTTCCAGAAAACGTTTAGAAAGATGTTTAGAAAAGTTTGCCTACACGTGGGTCAGCGATTTCCTTGCCTGCGCAAACTTTCACGGCGAATAAAAACCCATTACGATTCAAAATACTGATCCAATCACCTGCAGGTCTGAGAGCATGCCCAGTAGACTCCGCAGCAGGCTGCGGTCCACCGTCTCTCCGTTGCGCTCGCGCTCGATCTGCTCCAGAATCCCGTCGACCGTGCGCGTCTGGACGGCGCTGTCGCTCACGATGTGGGTGCGGAACAGTTCTAGACCGGTATCCCTGCCGGGAGAAAAAAAACAGCGAAAACTGAAAAAACTTGCAACAATTACGCTTTTCCGATTCCAAATACTTTTTTAATCTCCCTCTCTTTAGCAACAACGGCACACAGTCTCGTCAAAGCACGCAGGGGTAAGGGTGTGAGGTAAAAAGAGTAGAACAGTGCACGCAGGGATAAAGGAATGGGGGTAAAATAAGTAAGTAAATGCACACAAGGGGTAAAGGCTGGGATCCAAATAGAGTGCTGGGATACAATATATACAGATCTTGAGATGAGAAATAGTCAGGAGATAAATAGCTGGGAGATATAACCGTATTGACTAAGGGTCATACATACTACTAGTAGGGGTTGTAATGTGTAACTCCTAGTTTTGAACACAACTCAAAAACTGATTGCCAAACAAGGGCTCCAGCTACACCTGCTGCACCGAATCTGCAGGACTCTCACCAGATGGAAGGAAGTAGAGAGTTCTGCAGCACGTAGGTACGATCCAGGAAGAGAAAGATGCTGCGGATCATAATCTATGGAGCAGAACGTTAACGCATTAGAGAGGTTCCCCCCAGAGGTGCTGATTCATTCAAACTCAAGTCATCAAGTCCATCTCAGTGGGCTGGAACACTGACCGTCTGTCTGCAGTGGTCTTGCCAGCAGCGATTCATCCTCTTCAGGAAGGACAGGCTGTCCAAGGACTCTGTGAAGCGGCGGTTAAGGCGCAGACCTCACATCTTACATTCACATTCAGTCCTTCGGCAGACGCTGTTATCCAGAGCGACTTACAGCAAGTACAGGGACATTCCCCTCCCCCTGAGGCAAGTAGGGTGAAGTGCCTTGCCCGACGACACAACGTGTTGTTGGCGCAGCAGGGGGTTCGAATCAGGGACCTTCTGATTAATTCGCGCCACATGACTCCCACCATTACTCAACCCACTGTCTGGAATGATTAGATGAACCTTTATTTGTCCTCTAGGGGGTGGAACTTGCAGTTCACAACAATGGGAGGGTGCAATGGGAGGGTGCATTGTGATAGTGTTAAGATCCCTGCCCTGTTTCTACACAGTGAAGAACAGTTAGTACAGTGTTAGAGACTCAGCTGTGAGGGGGTGGGAGGTCCACAGCGCCCCCTTCTGACAGATGCCAGCGCGACGCAGAAACGTGCTGATAAGATAAGTCAGCTGCACGACCTGTGTCTGTCATCACCTTTTCTAGGCCCCTATTCCCCCCGCAATGCAGATAACAGGCGCTATCAGGGCCATCCAGGCTAACTTGCATTTTCTCACAAAAACAACCAGAGAGGCAGGGTGCACACACACTATTGCACAGGACCAGCTAGAGAGGCAGCCAGTAAGGTAGCACGCACGTGCACATGCATACACACATATGACCAGCCAGAGGCAGGCAGGAAGGTAGCGCCCACACACACAAACACACACACACAGTGTAAAGGATATTCTCTGAACTGGTGGATCTGGGCCTGGACATGGTCCTCGCAGACCTGTCGCAGCTGTTTGTAGAGGGTGGGGGAGACCTTATAAGAGCACAGGTTCTCCACAGCCTGAAAACAATAGACAGGTACACCAGGAAAGAACATTAAAAAAAGACTATAACAAGTGGTTAAAAAAGATTAATCATTCTTCAAAACTCCTTTTAGCATGGTTGGTGCCATCCGGTAACAAAGGATGGTCACAACAGGTGCCGGCCAGACGCCCCACCCACAGGAAGAGGGCCAAAAAAGGTCACATCCTGTCCGTGAAAGCTAGACTGATAACGTTAAGCAGGCTGTCATACTTGTGTGTTTACACACACTGGCAACAGGCAACCTTGTACACTTTTACAGTACTCTGAAATACAAAATACAGAGGAAATACTCCGAAAGCGAAATATGTTCCTAGCCACGTCCAGGTTACGTGGAACGTAAGGAACCTAAGGAACGACTTAAACGCGTCCTGACATCAGCGCATGCAGGTTTCTACAGAAGCCCTCTGACCTGATAGAGCTCCTCCAGGTTGTACTTGATGGAGGTGCTGTTCTGAATGGCACCGACCGCATCTCTCAGCTTCAGCCAGGTGTCCTCTGTGTAGTTCTCCGCAAGCTTGGGCCTGTCTGTGGAAACAGGCCGGCCATAAAACCAGTCAGACAAACAGACGGGCGCAACGCTGGGTTCCACCGGAAGCTACTTATGGTAGAAGCAGTGACTTTTACTGTTGGTTCAGTGATCTGGGAACGGTGTGTGTGTGGGCATCCTGGACCAGGTGCCAAAAGCCACTGAAACCTCAATTTACTGCAGTTCTGATGCAGTACGTAACAATGACGTATCTACTAAAGCGGGGGTAGCCAACCCTGGTCCTAGGGAGCCACTGTCCTGAAGGTTTTAGATGTTTCCCTGCTTTAGCACATCTGATTCTAATGGATGGTAATTATGAGGCTTCCACAGAGCTTGATAACGACCCTTCATTAAAATCAGGTGTGTTGGAGCAAGGAAACAGCTAAAATCCTCTGGACAGTGGCTCCCTAGGACCAGGGTTGGCCACCCCTGTATTAAAGCAACTTCAAACACAAAGGAAAACAGTCCACATGGGCAGGTGCACGGGGCTTTAAACAACCTCCTTGATGGACACACTTAAGATTGTTTCACTAATCACTACCATTAACTACCTACAAGGCCATATTCTACTGTAACATACACAAACACTTATTAAGAACAAAAGCTACTGGCCAACTACACCATGCAGTCCTTGCGATGGAATGAGATCAAGGTGCAAAGCTAAAAACAAAAGCAACCAGCTGGCAGGATCGGAACCAGCCACCTTTGAAATTCTTGATGATCAGTTTCTTGGAGGCTCCAGTCTTGTTGGAGGCCAGAGCCGATGTCCTCGTCACCCCGTTGTTGTTATGTTCGGTCAGAGCAGAGAAATGAGCTTTCTTATCCTGTCGTATATCTTCAGCCATCATGATCTCCTGCACATAAGGCCTCCTCTGTTGTTGTTGTTGTGATCGCTGACAGCGCTGATCTGTCTGAGTGTCTCTGTCCCAGTCCGGCTGACACACCGTCCAGATCCAGCCAGCTAGCCGCTAGTAATGCTAAGATAGGCTAGCTTGTTGTTCCAAAGTTGACCCGCTAACGTTACACAACCCGGTATGTCCAAACACTGAATATGCAGCTTAAAATAGCACCGTGAGTAAAGCTACACTCGCTTACTCGACATGGAGAGGAGAAATATCCCCCCGGCTCGCTAAGTCTGGGGAACTTTAACAGCAGCTAGCAGCCGTATGGCTGTTTAGCTAGTTAGCTAATAACGGCGAACTGACGGCTATTTCGTCCGAGCTCGAGGTAACTTAGCTCGAGCTACCGTTTGTTACCAAGCCGTTAGCTTAGCCGAGCAGCTAAAGGTGAAAAATTCCCAAACGAGTTATTTCCACAACTTCATTCCCAGCCGGCTTTAAAAAAAAATATGGGCAAATACTGACGGAAGAAGGGGAAGTTATATAAGCATGGTTCTACAGACGGGAACAAATAAACAAGTCCGGTTTCGGATCCTCCATCACTTCGCTAGCTCGAGAGCTAGCACAACAAAATGGCTTCTGCCTCCCCTTCTGCGCAGTGCACTCTGGGAAATTCACGCGCCCGCGTTCGACGGTTCCGACGAGGTTGTCAAATAGTTTTTGCGCAACATCTTTGAGCTTCGATTCTCGAGCCTGTCTATGAATAAGATAGATAGATAACACCTTTATTTGTCCTCCGGGGGGGGGAATTGCAGTTCACAAGGTAGCGACATTAAGTCATTAATGGATTTAAAATTACACTACGCGCTTGCTCGAATTCGGCAACGGTTCCAGCAGTCAAGACAAAGATCGATTTTAACACTTTTTGTTGTGTTCTTGAACGCAGCTCACGTCCCGTCCCAGGAAATACAAGAGCTGGGTGCGTTATGACGTCATACAATCGTTTAGGTTAGCAGAAGCGCGGCTAGCCAGGCTAGTGGAGAGGAGAGAAGCCCTGTAACCCGGGACTACGAGGCCGGGCAACGGCACATCTTTTCGGTCTGCAGTCCCCCACGGATAGGGGTATGATAACGGTTATTATTATACCTCTTTGTTGAAAAGACCTGGGGATAATGTTGGTAGCCGTCCCCCTAACTCAGAGAGGCAGCTAGCTGGTCTGGCTAGTCCAGCATTCAGAAAAGCGGCTAACATTTACAGCTAAAATAATCCCATAGAACTAGCAATAAAGGCTCATATGAATCCATTAAAGCAGGAGAGATAACTCACTTTCTAGCACAGGATTTACACCCGGACTAAGGAGAGATAACTCGATTTCTAGCACGGGATTTGCACCCAGGCTAAGGCTGCACGATTGGCACTGTTAGAGCTACAGTGTTGAACATGGATCGCAGACCAACCATCTTCACCAACAACAGGGAGTTTCCAATATTTGGAAACCCAAAACATTAGTTTGGGTGTGTTGTGTATTTAAGTGGCAGATACATTTTTAGCCCATATCAAGGATCTGTCCTGGGTGGTTATCTAGCTGAATGATAACACACACCAGCAAAATGCTGGTTAATACCTAGACCGTGATCTCCTGTCAAAACCAAATGGTGGCAGGTATGCCTTTTCCAAGTCAGAGGGGGATCATTAGGAAGTCACCTCTTAAGTGATATCGCTTCTGTCTACAGGTATCCAGATTGTTACTCTATATCGAATACACATCATCATGTTCATCATGTTAACGTAACATCGAGCAACCTAAGCTCTCCAGTATGTTAGGGTATTTTGTGATACCTCTTTCTCTGTGATCCCCTCCCCATCCATCTTACAACAACCAGATAGATGTTGGCGCTGCGATGAGCGTGAAGGCCTTCGAGCTGGTCCCCGCCGTGGAGCGGGAGCTCCTGATGGGCGACAAGCAGCGCATCAACATCGAGTGCGTCGAGTGCTGCGGCCAGCACCTGTACGTGGGCACCAACGACTGCTTCATCCACCACTTCCTCCTGGAGGAGCGCACCTCGCCCCAGGGCGAGCTGACGTACGCGACCCAGAAGCTCCTGCACAAGTTCCTGGGCCTCAAGAAGCCGGTGGCGGAGCTGCGGGCGGCGTCGGCCTTGGAGCGGCTCATCGTGCTCTGCGACGCCGCCATCGCCGTGGTCGACATGGTCACCCTGGAACCCGTCCCCTTAGGCGGGGCCAAGATCCGGGCGGTGGCCGCCTTCTGCGTCAACGAGAACCCGGTGAACGGCGACCCGTTCTGCGTGGAGATCGGCGTGATCTCGGCCAAGCGGAGGACCGTGCAGATATACGTGGTGTACGAGGACAGGGTGCAGCTGGTCAAGGAAGTGACCACGCCCGAGCAACCTTGCGCCGTCAGCCTGGACGGTTATTTCCTGTGCCTGGCCCTGACCTCGCAGTACATTATCCTGAACTACAGCACGGGGGCCTCCCAGGACCTGTTCCCCTACGACAGCGAGGAGAGGAAGCCCATCATCAAGAGAATCGGCAGGGAGGAGTTCCTCCTGGCTGCCCCTGGTGGACTCGGTGAGTCATTACAAAAACAAGAAGGGCTCTTATCTGAATTGCAGTCCCCACCCTAATCTAGGAATCCATCTTTTTTTGTTATACGCAACCACAGTCTTCCCTAGGGAGTCAGGTGGCTGAGCGGTAAGAAAATTGGGCTGGTAATCAAAGGGTTACAGGTTCGAATCCCCGGACGTGCCAACGTGACGTTGCTCCTTAGGCAAAGCACTTCACCCTACTTGCCTCAGGGGGGGGGAATGTCCCTGCACTTGTTGTAAATGAGTCTGGATAAAAGCCTCTGCTAAACGACTAAATGTAATGCAATGTCTCAAAGGAATATGTTCCGCATGTGATTTCCTCTCCGAGCATTCACTCCTACGCTGTCTCTACCGCAGGGATGTTCGCCAACGCGGAGGGGATATCCCAGCGTGCACCGGTGAGCTGGTCGGAGAGCGTGATCGGGGCGGCCATGTGCTTCCCCTACGTGGTGGCGCTGGACGAAGACTTCGTGACGGTCCACAGCATGCTGGACCAGCAGCTCAAACAGACCCTCTCCTTCAGGGACGGACACATCCTCCAGGACTTTGAAGGTATCCCCCTGGCAACAACACTCCCAATCCCAGAAGTGCAGATGTAGTTAAGGGTTGGATACATATGTTTTCAGAGTCTCTTTTTTTGCACTACATTACATTTAGTCATTTAGCACAGTGGTTCTTAACCCTGGTCCTCAGGGCCCACTGTCCTGCATGTTTTAGATGTCTCCCTGCTCCAACACACCTGATTCAAATTAATGGGGTCCTCAGCAGAAGCCTGATAATGACCATTTATTTGAATCAGGTGTGTTGGAAGGGGGAAATATTTAAAACATGCAGGACAGTGGGCCCTGAGGACCAGGGTTGAGAACCACTGATTTAGCAGACGCTCTTATCCAGAGCGATTTACAGCAAGTACAGGGACATTCCCCCTCCCCCCCCAGAACACATCATGTTGCCACAGCCGGGGTTCGTACCAGGGACCTTCTGATTACTAGCCCAATGCCCAGTTGCACTACTGTGTACATACTTCCCATCGGTAGTATATATTCATACCCATATCTGTTTGTATATCTATTTGTATTCCTATCCTATCCTCATACCGTATACATAGTCATTGCCTACTTTAAACATTTATTCATGTCTTGTACACATTTATTGTTTGCTCCATCCTGCCACAGTAAATTCCGTGTTAGTTCAATTTACACGGCGAAAAAAAAGTCTGGTACCTGGTTCCAAAAAACTTACATGTGCCTTGTGATGTACTGATTGGATCATAGCACTTTAGTGATATGATGCGCACTGCGCAAGCTCAGTTATACCTTACATGTATTCATTTAGCAGACGCTTTTATCCAAAGCGACTTGCAGTAAGTACAGGGACCTTAGTTGAACGTTCCTGCCCTAATGGATGCTGTGTTGAGTTACAGTTCTCAGTAAATATCAACGCGTGTGATACGACCGTCTCGTTATTAATACACCACATGCCTGATCGCCTAGTGTTGTCTAAGGGTGCTTTCACACATAAACCGTTTAGGTCGACCCAAATGACGTGTCGCTCCGAGTACGGTTCGTTTGGGTCAGTGTGAACACAACAGCCGCTCTCTGGTGTGCTCTAAACAGGTGGTCTCGGAGCGGCTCTCGCCGAACTCTGGAGCTACCCATCTGTGGTATGAACGCTGCTTGACCTCGGGCCGAACCAAATACAAACATATGTGAACACGGACCGCACTAACTGAAAAATAATACAATGTATTTTGGCGCGCTCCAACATATGTGAAAGCAGCCTAAGACGGCAGAGAGAGTGAACTGACCTTGTTCTCGGCCCTGGGCAGGCAAGGTGGTATTGGCGTCCACCAAGGCCGTGTACGTTCTGGTTCCCCTGCCTCTGGAAAGGCAGATCCAGGACCTGCTGGCCAGCCACAGAGTGGAGGAGGCCCTGACCCTCACAGAAGGTGCTAGAAGAAACATTCCTAAAGACAGGTTCCAGGTACTTGCGATCGCACGTGGAAAAAAAAAGTTCCGGAAGTCTCGCCCTAGATGAGGCTGGCTTCTGGTGAACTTGATGTTATGTTTCTGCCTTGGTACGCTGAACAGGATATCTGTGAGCTAAGTATGAGCTGTGTTTCTCTCCACTTTACCCAGATTTTGCACAAAAGAATTCTCCAGCAAGCTGGATTCATCCAGTTTGGACAACTTCAGTTTCTAGAAGCGAAAGAACACTTCAGGTAACTAATGTGATTCAGTGCCCGTAATTAAAAATGGCCACACCGCTACGGGCCCAATTCAGAAATAGAGGGTTTTAATTACCGCAACTTCTAATGAGTTAACAAGCCTTAACCTTTCTTGGTCTCTGAGGTGTTTTAATGAGTCACCAGCTAAATGATAGGCTAATTAATCTGGAGATTGAATTTGACCTTCTGTCTTGTCCATCTAATACCGGCTGTAGCTTGAGGAAGTTAACAAATGCGAGTGTTTTTGGCCACAGAAGGAGAGTAGGTCAAGCTGATCTTCTAGGTTTCCAACCCCACTCCTACCTCCTCTCCCCCTCTGCAGAAACGGTCAGCTGGACGTCCGGGAGCTGATCTCCCTCTGCCCCCTGCTGATGCCCTCCACCTCCTCCTTCACCCGGTGCCACCCTCCCCTCCACGGCTTCGCCGACCTCAACCACCTGGCCCAGGGCGACCAGGAGAAGGTCCAGCTCTGCAAGCGCTTCCTCATCTCCTACCTGGGGGAGGTGCGCAGCACGGAGGGGGCCAACGGCTGCCGCGAGGACGTGGACACGGCCCTGCTCAAGCTGTACGCTGAGCAGGACCACACCAGCCTGCTGGACCTGCTGGCCTCCGACAACGCCTGCCTGCTGATGGACAGCGCCCCCTGGCTGGAGAAACACCACAAGTGGGTACTGCAGGAGGGCAGGATCTGGATAATAATAAATAAATATTCATTTAGCAGGACACTTTGATTCAAAGCGACTTACAGTAAGTACAGGGACATTCCCCCCTGAGGCAAGTAAGGTGAAGTGCCTTGCCCAAGGACACAATATCACACAGCCACAGCCGGGAATCAAACTCAAAACCTTCCGATTATGTGGCCAATGCCTTAACCCGCTGAGCCACCTGACTCCCTGGATGATTGTAGTGTTTTTGTCCCGGGAGTCAGGTGGCTGAGCGGTTAGAGCATCGGGCTGGTAATCAGAAGGTTACGGGTTCGAATCCCGGAGGTGTCAACGTGACTTTGTGTCCTTGGGCAAGGCACCTCACTCTACTTGCCTCAGGGGAGAACGTCCCTGTACTTGCTGTATGTCGCTCTGGATAAGAGCGTCTGGCTCAATGACTCAATGTAAATGAGTTGGTGTAAATGACTTTTCTCTACCAACACGTTTTGAGGTGACCAGAAATGATGGTCTTTCCCATTTGGTTGGCAGCGTACCTCCCATTTCACGCGTACAGTGTTACCCCTATCACGTTTATATTTCTTATTCCGTTTTATTATTATGTTACATATATGTTCTATGTTTGCTCCTTTCTGCCAAAGTGAATTCTGTGTTTGTATATCTGGCATAGCGATTAAAATAGATTCTGATTCTGATCATATCCTGTATATTTTGTTACCATTAGGTATTTTGCGCTGGGTCTCCTCTACCATTATAACGGCCAGGATTCAGCAGCTCTCCAGGTAAACGCTCTGATGAGCATCTGGCACAAACACGCCACCCCCGTCCCACTGTGAGGTCACCCATGTTTGACGTGACCTCTCCTGAAGCCGCCGTACAGACCAGGCCTCTCTCTCTCCCCCCTAGATGTGGGTTCGGGTGGTGAACGGGGACCTGCAGGACCCCACCAGGTCCGACCTGTACGAGTACATCGTGGACTTCCTCAGCTTCTGCCCCAGCCTGGACCTGGTGTGGAAGCACGCTGACTGGGCTCTCCAGCGAGACCAGACGGTAGGTATCCACCCCCCTGGGCCCAAACTGGGCTCCAATGGAACACCAAAATAGACAGGCTGGTCGGTGGGAGCCGGGGGTGGGGGGGGGGGCAATGGCGATCATCACAATCCGCTTCTTTCTGGTCCCTCAACAGATAGGAGTCCAGATCTTCACCAAGAGGCCGGTGGGGAAGGAGCAGGCGGGGGGGCAGCCCAACCCGGACGATGTGATCGCGTACCTCCAGAGGCACAGCAGGGCCCTGCTTCTCTACCTGGAGCACCTGGTGCTGGAGCGCCGCATCCAGGTGAGAACCCAAGGACGCGACACCCTGGTGTGGGTGGTGTGGGGGGGGAACGGGGGGGGGGGGGGGGGGGGGGGGCGGACCACCCTCTTTCCCACCCTCTCATCCCCCTCCACCTCTCCGGTGGTCTCCCTCCTTTGCAGAAGGAGAAGTTCCACACCCACCTGGCGGTTCTGTACGTGGAGAGGGTCCTGGCTCTGCTGGGGCAGACCCCCCCGGCCCCCCAGGAGCAGCTGGGGGCGGCCAGGGACAAGCTGCAGCTGCTGCTGAGGGAGTCCAGCCTCTACCGCGTTCAGCTGCTGCTGGGTGAGGTCACAAGCCTTCCTAACCATGTCCACTATCAGTGTTAAGCTGCTGGGCTAGCCACCGGTTCAAAATGCTGTCATCCTCGGTATGGTTAATGTAAAAACTGTACTCACAAAGATTACATGTAATCATTTTACATTGACATTTGTTTTTTTTTAAGCAGACGCTCTCATCCAGAGGGATTTATAGCAAGATTAACTTAATAATAAAAAAAATATATATTAAACTGCTTTGTAGCTGCCATTCATTTTAGCTATTAATTTAGTGTATCTAAAGTTTGTTTTGGTTCTGTCCACACACACACAGTGTACTTGAGCCTGTGCTACTGTTTTGGTTCCGTACTGTTGGAGGTTATAATATTTGATTATATTTGCCCACTTTACACCAGGTAAGATCCAGGACTGCGAACAGCTGCTTCTTGAACGTGCCACGCTCCACGGGAAGCTAGAGGAGCACGAGAGGGCGTTACACATCCTGGTGCACCAGCTGATAGACTTCCCCTCCGCCGAGGCCTACTGCGTCTGGGCCTCCTCCTCTCGAGACCCCGCCTACCGCCGGCGCCTGTTCCACCTGCTCCTGGGGGTGTACCTGAACAAAGACCTCCCGCCGGGGGTGCCGGGAAACGGCCAGCTGGAGATGGCGGCCGTGGACCTGCTGAACCGCCACGGCGAGGCGTTCGACGCCGTTCGCGTGCTGAGCATGCTCCCCGAAGGCTGGTCGCTCCAGCTGCTGAAGCCCTTCCTGGGTCGCGCCCTCAGGGCCAGCATGCACGCCTGCCGGACGTCCCAGGTCGCACTGGGGCTGGCTCGCTCGGAGAACCTCCAGCTACACCACGACCGGGTAAGAATAGAATAGAAGAATATAATCAATCTTTATTGTCATTGTCAACAGGTACAACGAGATTGTAGAAGTGCTTCTAGTCAGTGCAACATAAAAGAAAATCCTAGTGCTAAAATGAAAATATAAATACAAATAAGTGTACAAAAAAACTTCAATAAATATACTTGAGACATTAAAATGCACTAAAATAAATAAGATTAAATATAGACCCAAAAAACTCAAATACTAAATATGCGAAAAAAAGATGAATAAAATAACATGCAGTCATACATCCACACCCATTACAAACACATCGGGCACATAATTTTTTGGCAGCATGCCCGTGCCCTCTAACCCCGCCTTGAACGCCAACACTGGCGCACTCACGCCAACGCTGGCGCTCTCACGCTTCCTAACGCCAT
This sequence comes from Protosalanx chinensis, assembly GCA_030340685.1. Taxonomy (NCBI): domain Eukaryota; kingdom Metazoa; phylum Chordata; class Actinopteri; order Osmeriformes; family Salangidae; genus Protosalanx; species Protosalanx chinensis. The sequence goes on from CM059333.1 coordinate 5,516,937, forward strand.
TCTACTATCGTTAGGAAGCCGATTAAACAAATTAGCGCTAGTTGAATTGGCGCTAGCCGCTGTTGCACTGGTTGTACTCGCGGTGGCCCTCAGGAAGGCTGTGTTTGAGTAGCTAACGGTGGGTTTTTCATCCGGCAGTTGAAGCAGAGGAGGAGCCCCGTTCTGCTGTCGGATAAGAAAGGATGCCATCTGTGCCACAACACCTTCAGCGAGCCCGAATGCGTCTGCCTGCCAGGGGGGGTGCCCGTCCACACGCACTGCGCCGCCCAGAGGGTCCGGGACTCGCCCGCTAAAAGACAGCTGACCAATAGCAGCAACCACACATGAGGACCCCCCTGCCGCCTACTCGAGCCTGGAGCAAGGGGGGGGGAAGGATTGTGGTTGGAGGAGCCAAGTTGTCATTTTGCGGGGTCACGGAACGTTCTGGAAGGAGACAGGATGGGGGTGGTGGGGGGGTTCTGGAATGCTACAGCGTGATTGCAGCTCGGATCACTGGAGCTTATTGTGATGCCAACATGGAAACTAAGAGCTCTTTCCTTTCCGCTACTCAATGTGTGTGTGTGTGTGTGTGCGCGTGCGTGCGTGTGTGAGCGTGCGCGTGAGAGAGCGAGGAACCATGAAGACCTTTCCTGATGTCCAGACATTATACACTGAGCATTTCCTTGACAGACTGTGAATTAGGAACTAAAAAACTAAACACAAATAACACTAAACTAACCCTTAATTCCCTCCAAACAGTAACACAAACTCAACGAAATCGAAATCTCTAGGCCCGGTCTAGTCCTTTTTGCAAGATTAGTCCAGCTCTTTCCCAAACCATCATTGTGACAGTGTAGTGCTGGTACTGGTTCTGAACCCCAAGGTTCTTAAGAAGGTCCGCAGTGATGGTTCTGACTACCAGAACATGGGTCATCTTAGGTCACCACAGCAGCTGTTGGGACCAGAAAATGGTCTGCGTTCTCTCACAGAACCTTTAACCTACAGGTTACCACCATCATGGTTTACTGGGATGACACTGACACAGAACAAAATGTCTCAGTAAGAGTTTTTTTTACTTGGATTAGTCTGAATCCCCCAATATTGTCCAGGAGTGTTTCCTATGGTCAGTCACACCTTAGATGTGAAGTGTTGTAATGTTCAACAAACCAAATCTTATGGTCACACAACACTGTGAAGCTAGCTTGAAGTAAAACATGTTGGTTCACTTCTGTTAACAGGAATTCTTCCGGTAGGTCAGCTATACATGCTGAGATAACATTGGTTTCCTGATGTAAAGCTCTGGTTGACTTGAAAAGGGGAACGTTAAAGGGGGCAGCGAATGTCCAAGTGTCCGCCCTGCTCCCGACGGTCAAATATTTGATTGATTAAGGATCAAATCTTTGATGAATCTGCGACTTTAAACAGGTTCGATGCCTCTTTCTGCAGTAGAGGAACGATAAGCACAGCCCGGTGAAATGATCCGAGACGAGCGGGTGTCCCCATCACGCATGACCTGGTATCTTTCTCTTCCCTGTGAATACAAGAAAAACATGCGTCTTTTGTCTAAGGAATTTGAGTTGACCGATCAAAGCTTGTCACGAACCGTTTCAAAGGTTCCAGTGACGGGAATGAAACCGATGTTTTATCATTGAGAGAGTACGCCAGGGATCAACAATCCTGGTCCTCGAGGGCCGCTGTCCTGAAGGTTTTAGATGTTTCCTTGCTCCAGCACACCTCCACAAAGCTTAATAACGACGCTTCATTAGAATCAGGTGTGCTGGAGCAGGGAAACATCTAAAACCTTCAGGACAGCGGCCCTCGAGGACCAGGGTAGGTGATCCCTGGAGTACGTCATGCGGGTAAAGTATTGATGATCATTCATCGCTCTGTGATACTTGATATCAATATTGATCGAAACGTTTTGGAGCAAAACATGACCCCAGCGGCACAATTCTGGGTTTGGCTATCTCTACAGAAGTTGATTCCATGTTCTATTGATTGGTCAGGGGAAATGTGGATCCGATGTTCTGATTGGAACACATCAAGCACATCAAGTCTTTATCACCTTGTGTAACGTCCTTTGCATGTAACTGCCTTCATCATCTTCCTAGGTATTAGATAGTTGCACATGCCTCTCTTATCTGTTTCTTAACATACTGGAATACAAACTAGGATTTGGAAGTTTCTCTGAGTATATTCGGACTGGGGCTGGTCCAATTTGTGTAATCAAAGTGCTCTGTCAACTTCAAGCTTTCTTCGTCTCCTGCATGTGCTGTCCCCAGTTCCACTAACACAATATGCACAAACTAGAAGTGTGTTCCTCAACAGGTAAACACTTTTGACTTTGTATCGGAACAACATAACGTTTTACTGATAAACAAGAACCTTAAGTTGCTCTTTCTGTCAGACCGTGTGATCCAACTCTTCATCCTGAAGTGCGCATCTTCAGTGTTGGACATGGATTTCAAGTTAACGCGAAATCCCGCTCATTCTGCTTTACCATTCGATCTAGGATAGTGGATAAGTGCAAAACAGTCTTTCATCCAGCCCCACCAGTGTATTTTATAAATATGCAGATACTGGTAATGTATATACTATATTTATAACTGTTGCTTTGTAAATCAATGCCAATGTTGGTGGAATGTACAAAGTGTAAAGATGTTGATTTTAATAAACTGGACAACCTGTATGCGTACATTACTGGGTTGATTGCTTTGTCATTTTCATAAAATACAGTATAGTCACTCGATTATAAAGATGTATGGTAAAGGAACAATAGCAAATTGTATCCAAAAATATATACCGTATTTTCCGGGCATTAAGTCGCACCAGCCAAAACATGCATCAGAAGAAGAAAAAAAAAACAAAAAAACACCAGTTGCACTGGACTATGTCACATATTTGGGTGGGAAATGTATTAGATGAAATCGGAGACCAAGAACAGAAATTTAATTTTGATATATAATTTTTTAATATATTAATTCAAAAGAGTAAGTCGCAGGACCAGTCATACCATGGAAAAAAAGTGCGACTTACAGTCTAAAAAATACGGTAATCACGTAGAATGTCTGAATAACTTATTTAGTGGTTTTGACAGTTGCTTAGGGCGTTGCACTTGAACAACGGAAGAATAATGAGTTGCGTTGAATCAGGGAGTTGAGTGTCGCTTGACATTTGTCTCCAAGAGAAGCCACTTTTCTGTAATAAAAGAAAATAAAGTTGATAATATAGCTTTACCCCCCCCCCCCCCCCCCCCCCTCCACATTCTCTCTCACGCTCACACGCCACCCGGGGGCCTGTGCTTCGAATCAAGATTTGGCGTTAACGAGGTCACTTCAGGTTCTCGCGATACAGAAACCCCTGGGTTAAACCTGAAGCTACCTCGTTAATGCCAAACCTTCATTAGTAGTAGGGCCTACAGGCCCCAGATCCTCACCTCTGGTGGTGTTAAAGCAGCTCTCACAGTGCACCCTCTCCCTCAGGATCCACAGGCTGCGCCCCTCCTCCAGCTCCCCTAGAGGGCAGTAGCATACCTCACACTAGGGAGTGTGGGGGGGGGGGCAATGAAAAAAAAAATATGAAAAAAAAAAAAAAAAAAACGGTTGATCAAGGCATGCAGCGTCTCAAGGTCTGCACGGTGTGAAGCGGGTGGGCGTGTTTGAACCTTGAAGCAGGCGGTGTGGCTGCAGACCTGCAGGTCCTCCAGGATGATCCTGGATCCGACCTCCGGGAGAGGTTCACTGCAGTACGAGCAAAGCCTCTTCTCCGTCTGACACCTGAGAGGAAGGGGACGTGAACACATTCACGCAGGGGGAGTCAGGTGGGCGCAGACGGTTAGGGAGTCGGGTTAGGAATGAGAATGTACCCGGTTTGAATCCCGGCTGTGCCAACATGATAGTAATAGATTAGAATGAACCTTTATTTGTCCTCCAGGAGGTGGAAATTGCAGAGTATTCATGCATAAGTATTCATTTAGCAGACGCATTTATCCAAAGCGAAAGCGACTTTCAGCAAGTACGACTTTTGTATAGCTAGCCACACTAGCTAGCCAGATATTATAAAACAGATATTATCTGTTTCTGGTGCTCTCTGTGTGTGTGTGTGTGTGTGTGTGTGTGTGTGTGGGCTGCCTCGCCCACTGACAGACCATGTACAACCATGTGGTGCCCACCCCTACCTCCCCCCAGCCCACCCACCCGCGCCAAGGCTCCAGCCAAACCTGTCTGTCCCATGACCCCCCCCCCCCCCCCCCCCCCATGATAATGGATGCTGACATTATCATTAAGAGCTGTCAAGGTAATGGGCCCAGTGTTTCATGAACATGTTATAGCCACTCCCACTCAGCAAGGGGGCTGACCTGATAGGTGGAGGGACGTTAGCCAGAGGAGGAGTCAGGGACATAGGGGCTGGGGCTGTCACTGCACTGAGAAATAAGACAGGGAGGAAATGCATCAACGGACAGAGAAGTAACCATGAGTTTACTAGAGCCTCCATGTTTTTCTCTTCTTAACCACCTATTGACATTATAACAGGAATCAATGGTTCCAGATCAAGCTGATCATGCGTACCAGGTCTACATGAACGAACTCTTTATCTCTAAACCGCATTCCTTACACTACATTAGCTCTCTGGGTTGAGTTCATTAATACTCTCAAGAAAACAATAAGCTTAGTTAGAACCGGTTTGAAGTTTGATAGGCAATGTGTCCTTTGTGTAGTTAGAAGATATTTGGTTCCCAGGTAAGATAATGAGTTTGGATGCACTCTTTGAGGAAAAGGTGATCAGGTTAATTCAACTCAGCATGGTACTTACTCCAGATTTGAAGGGTCGTTTGTTTTTGTTTGTGCTGTTGATTCTGTTGTCCCATTGAGTGTCGGGTGTTCGAAGGAACTTTTGGAGGGAGAAAAAGAAGTGTGTGTTAGAACATGAAGGCACAGAGAGACACACTATCATAATTCCATATCATACTAACCCGTGAGTGTCCACAACTTCTGTTCTAGTGTGAGTGATAGGAGATCTGAAAGGAAATGATTGTGATGAATCGTGCTGTCATGTTCATCCCAGTATATTTGACCCTTTCAACAATGATGTGTATGCCAAGGTCATCAACAAGTCCATATTTACATTTAGTCATTTAGCAGACGCTCTTATATGCTCTCCCAGAGCGACTTAAAGCAAGTACAGGTACATTCCCCCGAGGCAAGTAGGGTGAAGTGCCTTGCCCAAGGACGCATCGTGTAGCCACAGCCGGGAATTACTGGCCCAACTACTTAACCGCTGAGCCACATGACTCCCCTTTTTGATGACAAATATGTTTAGTGAGGTAATACTGTACGCTTTGCGGTGAATGACAGGTCTGAGGTTGTTGTGGGGCAGCTTGGAAGAGAAGAAAACCCTTGCACTGAAGCTGGACTGGTTGGAATTCTGTTTTGCTGATGTCCTGAAACCCAACACACAGGTAAGAATAGAACAGATTATTTCTTAGATTAAAAAACAAAACGGTTTGTACCATACCACACTTAACTACAAGGGAAGTGTCATTCGCACATGCTGTGGTGATGATATTCAGTCAATCAACCAAGACAAATAATTTAATTGCTTCCTTGACGTACTTAGTTATAGGCGGGAAGGTGTTTTGCCAGGTGCTCTTGGCTTCTTTCCCAAGCTCTGGTGTGATGCTTTATGGGGTGAGAAATGACAGATATGGTATGTGGGTTTGTATCGAGCAATATGTTCTAGAACATTTTCTGCTGGTGACTATCATTGTTTATTTACACTTGGAAAAAGTCAAGCTTACGTTTTCCCTAAGGACTCAGACTTGCTCTTGGTGGTAAGTGTTGGGCTAAGGTCAAAATATGATAGAGGCAAACTTAATCAACTTTCTTGTCTCCCAAACCAGGTGTAGACTGTGCAGAACTGAGGCAGCCACATTGTTTTATGACTTGAGATATGTATGCTTAAGAACTGACCTCTCTTTAGGAATCATCTCTTGGCTTCCACCAAACCTGCTCAAACCCAGGCACAAGGAGAATTCATACCAGGTGGTTAAATTGTACGCTTCAATCAGACGCGTTTATAAGGTTAGTTTGTGTATGTTTACCTCTTTGCAAGGTCATTCACATAAGAGCCAGGACCAGTAGGGCAGGACTGGTTCTCCTCTGTCACATGGCTAAGGCGTACACACACACCAGACAGACATTACATTTCCATTGAGTCATTTAGCAGACGCTCTTATCCAGAGCAACATACAGCAAGTACAGGGACATTACACCCTGAGGCAAGTAGGGTGAAGTGCCTTGCCCAAGGACACAACGTCATGTTGGCATGGCCGGGATTTCAAACTCGCAACCTTCTGATGACTAGCCTGATTCCCTAACCGCTCAGCCACTTGACTACCTTAAACAGCTTCGAAAGAATTCCTCCATGGAATTGTCTCATTATGAAACATGTAATCATACCATTTCACATTGCATTTCAAGAAGCTTTTTACCTGTTATTCTTGTCAGGAGATTTGGTGCAGGTGGGAATGTCTTTGCATGTGTCTGGACTGTGTAAAGAGAAAAGATGAAAGTGCATGAAAGTGTGTGTGGGAGGCACTTTACCTACACAGTATGGAACTTCTGCTTGAATGTAATTCACACTTACTCAGTGCAGTTGTCCTTCTGCGGTTCGTTCTTAATCCAGCTGTTGTCTTGCAGCAGATTGGTTTTTCTTTTGTGGTTGTCGACAACAGCATGGAAAGGAGTCGCTGTCTTCGGTTCTGTTACACGCCAAAAACACAATTTAATCAAGTGAGCTCGTCTGTGTGTTTGACTTAATGTCAATGAAACACCGTACAGACATTGCAGATCTTACTTTTACCTGTTTTTACCGACTTTTTGACCGAGGAAGTCATTGCAGAATATTTCGGAAGGGGGGATGATCTGGTGGAATCTAATTGTTTATTTGCACAGATCAGTGTACACGGTTCTCTCTTCCCATTAGAGATGTTAAGCCTGTTTTCAGGAGCAGGTTACACTGTAAACATTGTGAATGAGGAAACTTATCCGACAAAATGAATGTTTGTCATGTCAACATACTGTACATTTTCCATTCTGTCATTTATATTTCTGTCTTTTGCAAACCGGTCCTGTATATCCTACATCGTCTTTCAAATATATCCATAACTAGTGATAACTAACAATGAATAACAAAGTAAACACAGAAAACCTGTATAATTGTAGTGACTTTAAAAAAACAGTATTTGAAGTAATTGAAGTACAAAGTAATGTTGCTGGTAGTCTTACCGGTAGGGAAACCCACAACTGAATGGACAGGCTGAATATGCTGAAATGAGCTTGAGAAGCCAGATGCTCACAGCCACACAGTCTTTCTGTTGTCTCTGTCTGTGTCTGTCTCTCTTTCACAAGCATCTCTCTCACACACTGGAAGGAGGGTGGATACAGACTCCTGCTGGTCTTTCTTAAACCAGTTAGGTTAGTTCAGGAGTGGGCAATCCTGGTCCTCGAGGGCCACTGTCCTGAAGGTTTTATATATTTCCCTGCTCCAGCACACCTGATTATAATTATCAGGCTCCTACACAGTTTGATAACGACTTGTTCATTTGAATCAGGTGCGCTGGAGCAGGGAAACATGGAAAAGCTTCAGGACAGCGGCCCTTGAGGACCAGGATTGCCCACCCCTGGTTTCTCCTCCTGGCTGTTATCAGTGTGTAGTGACTGGGGGTCATGTGGGGCTGTGAGAGCATGTGGGGGGGCTTCTGAACTTCAGTGGAAAGCTCTAATCAGAGTGAATACTTTAACAGAGTATACTAACTACTACTGCTAGGTTTTGTGGCATTTAGTTTATTGCTGTCCTTAATAATAACAATAATAACAGGGATAAAATATACAACAACAAATATATATGTAAATTGCAGTCTACAACAGCAGCAGGGTACAGTACAGCACTCAGAGTAACAGGGTAAAATATAAAATAAAGATACAATAGAATACAAAATCTAAATAAATAAAGTATGAGGTATAGATCCAGGATGAACATTGCACATAAGTGGGAGAGAGTTAATTGTGAGTTAAGTGAGATGGTCCCTGTCTTGAATGAGGAGTGACATAGTGCCAAGTTCTTACACCTACAGAATATTGCTCCTGGAAGTTAAGAACATTGCACGTTGTATGCAAGAACGATAACACCGTGAGGAATATTGCACATTGCACACAACCGACCACAGCATGTTAGGTCAGCCCACTCCTGCTCCTCCACCATCACACTCAACACAGGTGTACCACAGGGATGTGTGCTTAGCCTGTTCTTCTACTCCCTCTTCACCCATGACTGCAAGCCAATGTATGGATCCAACTCCATCATTAAGTTTGCTGATGACACCACGGTGATTGGCCTCATCACCAACAACACCATCTGCATCATTTCGGTTGTTATTTGCACTATCTGTTCATTTTGCACATCTGCTCATTGCATAATTTGCACTAACTGTACATACATGCAACTCTGTAAATTCTGTTAAATACTGTAGCATCTTGTACAATACAGCTGTCTTAAATCACATTAATCTGTACATACCCTGTATATTCTGATTATATTGTTCATACTGTGTATATTCTGAGTATACTATTATATTCTGTTGTAATAACTGTTTTGCACTTCTGGTTGGATGCTAACTGTATTTCGTTACCCTGTACTTGTACCTGTGTAATGACATTAAAGTTGAACCTAATCTAATCTAATATTGCACATAGCAGTGGCTATGGACAGCAGTGTTTGTTGAACAGTCTGACGGCAGCAGGAAGGAAGGACCTGCGGAATCTCTCCTTCACACACCCAGGGTGAATCTCCAGAGATGAGGCTGCTCTCCAGAGCGGACAGTGAGTCCTGCAGGGGGACTTGGTCCAGCATAGATCTCAGCTTTGCCAGGACCCGTTTTTATCCAAATGCAATAGTCACTTTGAATGCTGCCAAAACATAATGTGCAAAATGTATTTGTATTGGGTGTGGAAGTGTGTCTATATGTTGTTTTATTCTTCTTTTAGCATATTTAGTATTTATTGTGTGTTTTTAGTTTATGTTTAATTTCAGTTATTTTAGTATATTTTAATGTCTCAGGTATATTTATTCTAATTATTTTAACACTTATTAGTTATTTTAGCACTAGGTTTTTACTTTTTGCACTGACTAGAAGCACTTTCAATTTCGTTGTACCTTGTGACAATGACAAATAAAGATCTATCTGTCTGTCCAGAGGACAGGCCAGGACTGAGCTAGACGTGGTGCACGACCACCCCCTGCTGCAAATGTATTGAAAGTGCAGGCAGCTTTGCCCCCCCCCCCGCCTCCACCATCAAGCCACAACATAACAAACGCCATTTTCAGCTCAGTTCAGTCAGACCCAGTACCAGCCTACCAGGCTATAACACAGGAAAACTAGGTCAAACGACTAGCCGGGGAAGGAAATAAGTCGCAGATCTCGATCTTCATCATCAAACCGACTCCGTCTACGATTCGATAGACGATCAGTAGTCCCCAACCCCCCAATGTGCTTGACAGGTTGTCCAGATCTACAAACATCTTCTAGTGTTGGTCCTGGTTGATGAGAAGATCTTCTTCCCTCGACTTGGAAACATTGAATCACTGATCGACCGAAACAAACGCAATCCAGGTAGGAATGGGAAAGGAGTGGGGCTGCATGAACGTGAACATCTTGCTTAAAACCCTTTTTTATGTGCTTTCGAAGTCGAATTTGTCTTTCGAAAGTAGATCTAATCTAATGGACCAGATTGCAACGAGGTCGCTGCAGCCAGATGGTCGCTAGGCTAGCAAGGCGTACTAGCTAATGCTAAGCTAACTAACCTGTAATGCTAATAATCTTAAATATTAACCAGAACCAGCCTTGCTATCTAGAATATAACTCCTCATATATACTTTAACCCCACAGTTGAGTTTAAATTGACTGTAATTGTCCTAAATGGTCCAAGTAAAAAAATAAAATACTAGCGACGCTAGGCTCGATAGTCTGTAATGCTAATAATCGTAAATATTCGCCAGAACCAGTCTTGCTTTCTAGACTTTAACCCTTATATATACTTTAACCCCACAGTCGAGTTGAAATTGATTGAATTTGTCCTAAATTGTCCATGTAAAAACATTATGTAAACACAGCTAATGAGTCAGATGTCTAAATCCATCTTGTGCGTCTGTGTCGCACCGCCTCCGCAACCTTTCTGTCTGCTTTCTGCCGCAAATATAAATATTTACTGGATTTATTACTAGTTATGTTGTTTTCAGAGACCTCTTCGGATGGCAGGATTAACATGCTTTGAATATCTGACTTACTAATTAACCGGATGTCCAACCGTATTGGTGTCCAGTTCTGGGGCCCCTGTCCTGACAGTTCTAGATGTTTCCCTGCTCCAGCACACCTGATTCTAATGAATGAATGGATGGTTATGAAGCTCTGTGGAAGACTGATAATGACCCATTCATTAGAATCAGGTGTGCCCGAGTAGGGAAACATTTAACACCTTCAGGACTGTGGCACTCGGGACCAGGATCAGACCCCCCCACCTGTCCTGCTGGGTGTTAGGTGTGGCTGTCACTTAACCCAGGTTATCTCTCGGCAGAATGAAGAGAAGTCTAAGAGGAGCCGAGCAGCAGGATGGAGGGGGCACCAGTTGCGGGACTCCAGAGTTCTGCAAACGGAAACGCAAGCAGAGTTCGGACGAGAGCGACTGGGAAGACCAGGGCCTGGACTGGGGGCGTCTACCCCAGGAGATCCTCCTCCACATCTTTCAGTACCTGCCTCTGCTGGACCGCGCTTACGCCTCACAGGTAGGCCTGTGAAATGGGTGTCAGGTGGCAGACACTGTGCAAGTAAACCTCAACTAAATCTCAAAAATCTCTCGATTGACATTGGAAGTCGTAGCCTTTAGCCTCCTTGCTAGAGCGTCCAACTCCCATGCCGGAGACCGGTGTTCAAGACTCGCTTGGTGCGGTGCAAATCGAGCAAGTCAAGTTACAGGGGTTGCACCAGCTCCAGATGTAGGCCAAGTGAATTCCGTGCGTTTTGTCAATAGTTTTGTCTTGGAAAACGAACAGATAGGAGAGCTTGTCAGCTAGGCAAGGTGGGGAAAAAAGTATCGCTTCTTTCACTCAGACCCCACCCCCTAAAGTCCCCAAACCCTCAGGAGGGGGGGGGGGGGGGGGGGGGGGGGGGGGGGGGGGGGGGGGGGGGGGGGTGGGGGGTGTAGTCTGCGATTCTATTTCTCATCGCGGCGGTATACGCATACCGTGCAGACTTTTAACGCTATGGTATCCCTCCGCCCCAGGTCTGCCGCAGCTGGAACATGGCCTTCCACATGCCCGAGTTGTGGAGGTGCTTTGAGTTTGAGCTGAACCAGCCGGCCAGCTCCTACCTGAGGGCCACGCACCCTGACCTCATCAAGCAGATCATCAAGAAACACTCCAACCACCTGCAGTATGTCAGTTTCAAGGTGAGGAGGAGGGCCCGGGGGACGGAGAGGGGAGGGACGGAGTGTGTGTGGAGGTTCCTCCATCCTGCCATAGTCAATTCTGTGTTTGTGTTACTTGCATGGCGAAAATAAATGAATTCTGATTCTGATAAAGTGTAATGAGGAGGGTGGTGGTCAGGAGAGGAACTGAGTGTGTGTGTGTTGTGGTTTCCAGGTGGACAGCAGCACTGAATCAGCAGAGGCAGCCTGCGATATTCTCTCTCAGCTGGTCAACTGTTCCCTAAAGACCCTGGGGCTCATCTCCACAGCCAGACCCAGCTTCATGGAGCTGCCCAAGGTACCCTGCCCAGGCCAGCAGCCCTGTCTGGGGGCACTCCCTCCCCTCACCGTCCTCTGGTGGTCTCAGTTTTTGATCCGTGTCTGAACTTGTCCTTGTGTGTGTGTCTTCTCCTCCATCCCAGTCTCACTTCATCTCGGCTCTGACCGTGGTGTTCGTCAACTCCAAGTCGCTGTCCTCGCTGAAGATCGACGACACGCCCGTGGACGACCCCTCCCTCAAGGTCCTGGTGGCCAACAACAGCGACACCCTCAAGCTGCTGAAGATGAGCAGCTGCCCCCATGTCTCTCCTGCAGGTAGTTTGTAGTAAAAAAGAAAAGAAGAAAAAAAGGAGAGAGATGTGTGGGGGGGAGGGAAGAGAGGGAGGGGGGGAGAGGGATGAAGACAAGTTGGGAAATGAAGTGAGGGGAGGAGTGATGGAGGAGGGAGGAAAAAGAGGGGAAGATAAGGAGAGAGGGGGGGTAAGAAGAGGGAGGAAGACAAGTTGGGATACGAAGTGAGAGGGAGGGGGAAGAGAGAGAGGGAGGAAAAAGGGGGGGAGAGTTGAAAAAGTTTCCTTGCCTCACCTCCCCCGTGACTCCGCAGGCATACTGTGCGTGGCGGACCAGTGCCACGGCCTGCGCGAGCTGGCGCTCAACTACCACCTGCTGAGCGACGAGCTGCTGCTCTCCCTGTCCTCCGAGAAGCACGTGCACCTGGAGCACCTGCGCATCGACGTGGTGAGCGAGAACCCCGGCCAGCACTTCCACACCATCAAGAAGAGCAGCTGGGACGCCCTCCTGCGTCACTCGCCCAAGGTCAACCTGGTCATGTACTTCTTCCTGTACGAGGATGAGTTCGGGCCCTTCTTCCGCGACGAGATCCCCGTCACCCACCTCTACTTCGGACGCTCCGTCAGCAAGGACGTCCTGGGCCGGGTGGGGCTGCACTGCCCCCGCCTGGTGGAGCTGGTGGTATGCGCCAACGGCCTGCGACCCCTGGACGAGGAGCTGATCCGCATCGCCAAGCGCTGCACCCAGCTGTCCGCCATCGGGCTGGGCGAGTGCGAGGTGTCCTGCAGCGCCTTCGTGGAGTTTGTGAAGATGTGCGGGCGCAGGCTGTCCCAGCTGTCCATCATGGAAGAGGTCCTGGTTCCCGACCATCACTACGGCCTGGATGATATCCACTGGGAGGTCTCCAAGCATCTGGGCAGGGTCTGGTTCCCGGACATGATGCCCACCTGGTAGAGTGACCGCTCTCCCGTTAAACCGCGTGTGTGCGCGCGCGCTAGCCTAACGAGGTCATGACTGCGTTTGTGTGACTTTTCACTCCTCACTCCTAACTGAGAGCCCATGTAAAGGAGGGTGTCTACAGTTGCTCGGCGGTCGATATCAGGCTTCCTTCGCGTGCGGACGATGTCACTTCCTCTTGACACCTTCCATCCACATCTAGGGGGACACCCGTGTCTATATGTAAATACACTTCTTTGGATCTCACTCTGGATTTTTTTTTTCATGCGCTCATCACGACCATTCCGCCGAGTGGAACCTTAGACAAGAAATAGTTGGGGTTCTGTTCTCAGTGTAGTGGAACAGTCTGATTTCATAGCCAGAGGCAGGTAGAATGAGGCAGACCGCATGTCGTTATGTTACCCCCCCCCCCCCCCCCCCCCCCGTAAAACCAAACAAATTGGGGTGGGGGGGCTGAGAGCAGAGGCTATAGCATCGTGAGTAGTGACGTGTCTCTGAAAATGGGCTTCTCGTGATTCGCTGTGGTTTTTCTTGTGGTGTGGCGTCCCGCAAAGTCCCATGCTTGGACCTCTCCTGTAAATAGAAACGGTTTGGAAACTAGGAAACAGGTTTTGCTGTTAAATATTGAAACGTGGATGTAAATACGACCTATGTCCCATCTAGACCACCCAGTCGAAACATGGGAATGCGTGCCACGCCTAATGAAGGGGGGGGGGGGGGGGGGGGGGCGCTACACCTGTCGTCACCGGGCCAACGTCCTTGTAGAAGCTAGGATATGAACCTCACACTATAATTCTGGTCCGATTCCGCTATTGAACTGTGTCTTTATATGATCATCTTGTATTATATTTTTTCGATTTTAGGCCTTTTTTGTAAAACGGCTTGGGTTGAAGTACACCGTAGATATTTCTTCTGATCCTCTTAATTGGTGTGTGTGTGTGTGTACGGCAGGGGTGTCAAACTCTAACAGAGGTGTTAGACGTTTCCCTGCTCTAGCACACCTGATTCTAATAAAGGGTGTGCTGGAGCAGGGAAACATTTAATACGGTCAGGACCCTGGTGTACGGTAAGGAAATCCTCAACATCCAGAGGCTGTTTGGACATGAACAGGGTATGTTCATGCTATTCTTGACTCTACATGGGAACACATTGATTCTTTTGTCGTTGTCTTGACGAATAAGATTTGTGTTACAATGGCACAGACTTTTCCATAGACTTGCTGATCCTTTCTCATCAAAGTGCTTGGAAATAATACATTGGGGGAAGGCAGTGATTGGGGGGGGGGGTGGGGGTGGTTGTTGGTCCTGTCATTACTGCCAAATAATATTTTCCATCCCGTTAAACAGCACTTTTTTTTTTTTCGTGTCGAGATCCCTTTCCTCAAAATGCTCGTACAATCTCTCTCACTTTTATTTTGGGGCAGTTCATTCTAATCTTTTCTGTACCACAAGCACTTTGACAGGTTAATGTGAAGCTGTAATGACTGAACTGGAGATTTCCTAACGCAAACATATCTACTCAATTTGACACTTGTGAATTGAAGAATATAAAAAATCTCAAATGCACCCCAACTAAAGCAATGTGTAAAAATAAAAAATCACTTTCCCCCCAGCACTTTAAAATAGAAATTTAGTTGTTTTATATCAAATATATATATATGTATATAACTACCTTTCAGAACTTGTCTGCATATCTCTCACTGGTTTTTCTGCAGTGCATTGTGAATCGTTAAAGTCGATGTTCACTTTCTCCACTGTCCTTTTTAATCTGTGCAGGTTGCAGTTCAATGAAGTCTTGAGTCGGTAGACAGATTTTTGCTTCTTGCTCTTTAACAAAAAAATTAAACTTTGATGAATGTGATAACCTGTGTGAAGTCATCATTGTGGGCTCAACATCGAGTGCATGCAGTCACATTGTACATTGTAGTGGATTAGGTTGCATATTCCCAGAGAGGAACGTGTTGGGAACATGAATACCTCGAACGTGCACCGATTGCATTAGGGCTCAGCAAGGCTCTAACGCTTCAGCGCTCAGATCAGGTGCTGTGTTTGTGTGAATGCAAGCTGGCAGCTTGATCCTCTGACCAACGCTTCAGTCTGGATAGATTTCCTCCTGCTGCCTCAAAGCTGTTCACACACACACACACACACCTATACTGAGATGGAGGGTCTAACGCGGTGGTATCAAACTCGTACCGTCGCGGGCCAAGAGGGTGCAGGTTTTCGCGTAAACCAATCCACTACACCAGCTGATTTCACTAACGTGTTTCTCCACTTAGTGAAACTCGTTAGTGAAATCAGCTGGTGTATGGGCTTGGTTGACACGAAAACCTGCACCCTCTTGGCCTGCGATGGTAGTTTGACACTGCTGGTCTAACGTTTGATAGCGTGTGACATCCCTATTAGGCAGACACCACTGCAGACCCCTGACAGAGACGAACAAAGAAGACCCTGACCTTAAAAATCAGCCTCCAGCGTTCTCCGACCCCTTGCTGCTCCCCCACACACACTTACATCCTCACATCCGACCAGACAAGACCACCTGGGCTGGGAGCTGGAGGCTGGAGCTGGAGGCTGGAGCTGGAGGCTGGGAGCTGGGAGGCTGGGGGCAAGTGCAGGCGCTCTCGTAGGACAGCCTGCACAGACAACTGGATCCCTACATGCTTGACCTAATGGTCAAGTCAAATCAAAAGTCCTTATTAAGAGGTTGTCACCGGTACTAGAAATTAGTATCGGGTAAAATTAGTATCATAAGGAGTATCTCAGGAGTATTTTGAGAAAGGAAGAGGATCAATGTTAACCAGTCCTGGTGTGTAGCTGGTGGCTGCTGCATTTGAGGATACAGTCCCAATCCAAATTGGTTTTATTCAACATTGCACAACCCCAGAATTTACTGTGGCAGGATGGGGCAAACAATAAACACAATGGGAAATAAAAAAGTAGGTATGGGGAGTCAGATAACTCAACGGTTAAGGCGTTGGCCTCATGATTGTAAGGTTGTGAGATCGATCCCCCGCTGTGCCTATATGACTTTGTGTCCTTGGGCAAGGCACTTCACCCTACTTGCCTCAGGTACTGTAAGTCGCTTTGGATACAAGCGTCTCCTAAATGAATAAATGTAAATGTGCGATAAACAATAATACAAAAATAATAATCTGAGGTATAAAAGATAAGATATAATAAGATAAAGACATGCTGTGATATGTCACCAGTGAGAGTGCTTCTCTCAAGGGTATGAAGGCCAGATTCGATTTAATCTGGTGGTTATTAGTCTTCTTTGGAGCTGGAGAAAATAAGATAATAGTAGTGAGAGGGCTGTTAAGGGGTTCCTTAATCTTCCCCTGATGAACCCCCGCTTTTCCACCCAAGTTCTGAGAAATAGGCAGGGAGCTCTAATCATGGCCGACACAGAATATCAATCTTGTTTCCGAGGAACCACACGCACTGGGGTCGCAATGAGGAATAGTTGGTTATCCCACTGACCTTTACCTGGTTATACCGGTTTCTGGCATTCCTGAGCACAAGAACCATTGGGCTTAATGAGGAATAAGAACACAGTGTTAGATGATCATTATATCTGACTGATTACGATTAGCTATCATTTGCTGGATCGTGTTCCCCCAGATATGGGGACAATCGCAGGGGTCTCAGGGAGGTGATTGCACAGGTGATGTGATGATAGCGTGGATGGTGATTGTTGTTTCAGATCGACAAGTGTCTTGAATCTGAGGCGCTGAATGTTTTTTTGGTTGTCGTTTGCTGTATTCAAACTCGCCACTAGGTGGCAGCTTTATACAGTGGGTGTAACGTTACCTTTTTTTTTTACTACCCCGCCCCCCCAACCCCCTCCCCCCTTTGCACCCCGTTAGCCGTTCTCATCAGTGACACTTGAGTGGTTTATCACCTCGCCAGCCTGATCAATGAAAGACATCGTTTTTTTTATCGCTCTTCCGCCAGGTGACCTTTTCCCTCGCTCACGTGTCTCCGTCCCTTCTTCCTGACCGCGGCCCTGATCTCTCTTCCTGTCCTTTCCCGCCGCTGTCATTTGCACAGCGATCTGCACCCAGCGCACAAACGCAGAGGGCCACCACCCCCACCCCCCCCCCACCCCCCTCCAACCCTCCGCCCAACGCTTGATCTTCAGCGAGAGGGACTGTTTAGCTTTCCTAATTAGAGAGCAAATGCTAAGCACTTGCACCCGGGTCCCTGTGTGGACTTAATAAACAGGCTGCTCATTAAAACGGGGCCGTCTTTAATTGTACGGGGCTCTGAACCTCCCCCACTTCCCAGCTCCCCCGGGAGGGCACCAATCAGGAGACGCAGAGGCACCGTTTCGCACAGTGCACCTGAGAATGACTCAGAGAGAGGGAGGGTGCTAGACCGACAGAAAGAGAGAGAGAGACAGAGAGAGAAATGCAGAGAGAGAGGGAGAAAGAGAGACATAGAGACAGAGAGAGAGCGACAGAGAGAGACAAAGACAGAGAGACAGAGAGAGACGGAGAGAGACAGAGAGATGGAGAGAGACGGAGAGAGACATAGAAAGACCGAGAGATGGAGAGAGACAGAGAGAGACAGAGAGATGGAGAGAGACAGAGAAAGACCGAGAGATGGAGAGAGACAGAGAGAGACAGCGAGAGAGACAGAGAGAGAGGACAAACAACATTTTCAGGAAGGAGAAATGTGACTCGCTCAAAATGAGCGAAGGACGGGGGTGAGCAAAGGACTGAACACACACACACACGGTCGACCCCCACTGCCAATCGAGAGTGACTACGTTTGTGTGGGTGAATAAGCGCGTGTGTAAATGAGTGTGTGGGTCCAATTTGTTCCACGGAACAAGCTTGTCCTGTCGGGTGCGGCGCTGATGATGTCATTGGAAGGCACCGCACGTTCCTGATAAGCCCCCCTGTAGAACTCTGTCTACCAGGACACTACGGGGCCCCGGCCCCTCTGTCTCAAGCAGGGGTGCCGTCACCATTTTAAAGGTAGCATTGCCAAATTTCTTGCCCAGGCCTGTCGTGACATATAGCACGACGACCCAATTATGTGTATTCAAGGAGGATTTTTTATTACTGTTTGTTTTGCATTGGTATAACATGTACCTGTTTTTACAAAGTTGTTACACCGTTATGTTGTTATTATACTTTCTACAAAGTGAATACGCTGGTATTAAGTTGGTATTGCACTTTATACCAGTTATTACTACATTGTTACACTGTTATTATGTTATTATGAAACTTTTTACCAGGTATTTTAAATTTTTTGTACATTTATTACCATGTTGTTACATTGTTAATTTTTTTTTAAATAGTTTCAGCTGTGGTCAGTGGTCCGATGACTTTTGCAGCAATGCATCCTGATGTTTCAGCAAGGCCAAATCAGGGTTATTTTGTTTTTGTTACTCACCGAACCTGGAAATGAGCTTGTAAAACGCTTTTGATTGTGTTTGTTTATACTTTAACCTTAACCGCTGAGCCACTGGACTCCCTGGATAAAACATTACAGTTTATCTGTGTCATTTGTGCTGCCTGTGCTCTACTCCCTCTTCTACTTCGGTGTTACCGATGGTTTGTCTCTCTCCTTATATCTTCTGAAGCACAGATGGAAACTGACAGTGGTTATTTCTCATCATGGCCAGCCATTTTGAGGTGTCAAAAGCGCTCAATACACTTTTGATGGAAGTGTACAGAGCCATTATGAATCTCCAACGCCCAGGGCCAGGCCAGCTATCTGGGGACCTGCCAATACTGTCATGTTTTTTACAGCTCCGCAAAGCTTACTGCTGGAGGTGTGTGCAGGGAGGGGGGTGGGTGGGGTTGGGAGGGAGGGGGTCTAGGCTTAGACAAAGGGGCACCTGCATTGCCTCAGGGCAACCCAAATTAGACATTTGAAGTCGAAACCAAAAAGTACCCGCAACTTTATGAGACAAAGTAAAGATTCCAGATTCTATGCACGTGTCACTAAATAAACATATAATCATTTAGCAGACGCTTTTATTCAAAGCGACTTACAATAAGTACAGGGACAATCTCCGTGAAGCAAGTAGGGTGAAGTGCCTTGCCCAAGGACACAACATCACATAGCCACAGTCAAGGTTTGACCTCACAACCTTCTGCTCATGAGGCCAACGCCTTAACCCGCTGAGCTATCTAACTCCCCTCATTTATATCTCTGAGCCATCATTATTTGGACATTGTAGCCAATCGCGATATTATATTATTTATTATAATAAATATTTACACCTCGCTAATGCCATCGGAAATCTTTACTTAGCCGTGCTAAAGTGAGAAACAGGAAGTTGGGAATGTTCAATTGCGCAGTTAATGCGATCAATTGAAGAGCCGTTGAAGCAGGGGACGATTTCTCGGATGCTGATGAGATCCCCTGATTCAGCCCCAGTTTGTGCCCAGTGGGGGACGGGGGCATCATGGGCTGAACAGAGAAGGATGCAGATTCACAGCAGCTGTTGTCATTTCCTGGATCTTGGTGGAGGAAAGGTCGAAGGATCTGTGGATGCAAGGTGTGCACGTGTACGAGACTCGCAAGAGAGGCAGCCGACACACATACACACAAGCGCACACACACACACAAGCGCGCAGACACATACACAGGACCATCTAGAGAGGCAGGCAGACACACACACATGCGCGCCCACACACACATGCACAGGACCATCTAGAGAGGCAGGCAGACACACACATGCGCACACACACACACATGCACAGGACCATCTAGAGAGGCAGGCAGGAAGGTAGCACACACACGCATGCACACAGACACACATCAACAAGACCAGCTAGAGAGGCGGGCAGGAAGGTAGCACACACACACACACCCTCTCTCAACCTCTAACAAAGCTATGTAGGGCAGGGCATACCAAGACATCTGAACTGGGGGAGGGAAGGGGGAGGGGGCTCATCGGAGTGGGATTGTGAAATGATTCCGAATAATTAGGCCAGGACCCCAGAGAGGGTTCTTACTCAGGGGTAAGTGAATCTTTGCGTGTGGGATCAGGTGCATGAAAGGGGCGGGGTTGATGATGCCACCAGGATGGTGGTTGAGGGAGCTCCTCAGGTTCTGGGGAGCCGATCCGACTGCGTCATCTTGTTACTAGGGTTACTAGGGTTAGAAACACTGGAGGGGAGGAGACTCTGAAGACAAGGGCGTGTGCCATACACACTGATTTGCTTTTAAAATTAAAATAAGCTTGGTATGTCATGCCTTACTTCAACATCTGCTGTTAAAACCTGACTCATCAACAAACGTCATCGTCTGTGCACAACGTCCTTCCTCTCTGGCTGCAGGTAACATCGGAGTGAGTTAAATTCTCATTAAAGGCGAGTATGTGTTTTCACCCGCAGGGACTGACTAATGATCGGTCGGCAGAAGAATGAATCCGTCGTGCTTTAACAGTGTGGGTGGGTGAGTCTGCGAGTTGCTACTCAAGACCGACCCTTCACTCTGACTAATAGGAACAAGATGGGAAGGTGGCTCCCTCCCGCGGTTAAGGCGTTGGCCTCGTGATCGGAAGGTTGTGAGTGACGTTGTGTCCTTGGGCAAGGCGCTCTTTATTTAAGATGGAGGAGTCATGTGGCGCAGACAGTTAGGACGTCGGGTTAGTCATCAGACGGTCCCCTGGTTCGAACCCCCGGCTGTGTCAACGTGACGTTGCGTCCTTGGGCAAGGCGCTTCACCCTACTTGCCTCAGGGGGAGGGGAATGTCCCTGTACTTGCAGTAAGTCGCTCTGGAGAAGAGCGTCTGCTGAATGACCGAATGTCAACCAAAAACTATTGAAATCTAGCATCACCCTGCCCCATCCTGTAGTAAAGTCTACTAAAGAAAAAGAGTCCATACACTGTCCCACCAGAATGCATCCACTTCTTAATACCATCATTATGATGCCATGGCTCTAGACAATTTACATTTCAACCAAATCGGTATTTTCTCTTCCTTCTGCCATTGTGGGTTGAAAATGTATTAATATAATATTTTGGGGGGGTCTGCATAGCCCTGCCGCACACTCAATTAAAGATGTGGGCCAGCTAGCTAGCTTCAGGCTACAGGTGCCCGCACTGTTGATTTTGAATCAATTTTGATCCCAGCCTTTACCCCTTGTGTGCATTTACTTACTTATTTTACCCCCATTTCTGTATCACTGTGTGCACTCTTCTACTCTTTTACCTCACACCCTTACCCCTGTGTGCTTTGACGAGACTGCGTGCTGTTTTGCTGAGAAGTTTCCCCTCAGGGATTAATAAAGTATTCTGAATGCGAATCTAACATGAAGACCAGCCCTCAAAATCTCAAGCTGAGGCTGGTAGCAGTGCGTGCAACCTTGAGAAAAACAATGAACAGATTATAACTATACAAAATAATGTAATATTTATCAGTGGGAAAATATACGGCCCACTGACAGCCCACTACGGCATATTGTGTGTTGGCAACAGCTGTCTTTTACTCTGATTGCTAAGGAGACAACCTGGAGTACAATCACACCCGTGCATGCAGCCTTCACCTCGCTCTCTATCGACTGTGAAAGCCCCCCCCCCCCGCCCCTCTCTTGCCTCTCCCTCCCAGCCTGGGGTCTCTGTGGTGCTGTTGTACATGCCAGGTGTTCTGACCCAGACCCTGGCACTGTCTGAGGGCCCGTCTCTGCTTCGTGCTCAGCCTGCAGCCTCGGTAATGATGACTTATTCACAGATCCGACTGAGAGATGGGGGCTGGAATTGGGGCTGAGGCTGGGGCAGAGGCTGGAACTGGGGCTCAGGCTGGGGTTGGGGCTGGGGCAGAGGCTGGGGCTGGAACTGGGCCTGAGGCTGGAGCTGGGACTAAGGCTTGCCTGAATGAGATAATGAACGTTGGATAACAATATCCTGGGCCGGATATTACAAGATAATCATGTAGTACGGTCACTGATATCAGAGCATCACTACCCTGCTGCAGGAAGAGAATGTTCTAGAAAAATCTACCAGTGGAAAGTGAACCATATCAAAGCATGGTGCCATTGACAGTTACAGGTGTTGCTAAGGAACAGAATGCCTTGAACAAATAATGGGTCGTGTATAATGTAAATATGCATATGTACAAGTGTGTGTATATTGACCAGGGGCGGATCTACGGGGGGGCAAGGTGGGGGCAGCCGCCCCCCCACTTGAGAGCCTTGCCCCCCCAGCTGCCCACATACTGTTGTCCCATGACCCCCTGCCAAGACCTCTTGCCACCCCTTTGCCCCCCCATGTAAAATGTTCTAGATCCGCCCCATATATTGACCCATAAAAATACATTCGTGGATCCGTGTTTGTCTGTAGATGTGCTGCAGGAGAGATGGACTTTTAGCCTACCTACACCGATCTGTAGAGCAGCCTCCTTTCCATGCGTGATGGTGCTTTCCCAGTGAGCATGCCCCAGGGAACCCTCCAAGGCCGTGGACGCTGAGCCGGCAGCGAGCCAGCTCCGGTGGATACTGATTCTAGCTCCCCCCCCACCCGCTGTCTCTGGGGGGAGTTATCCCAGCATAATCCCTTTTCTAATGCTTCTAACACATGGAGATAACATAGGTTACTGACAAACTGACGAGGGAAATGAAAGAAGCATCGCTGACTGCGCTCTTTTAATGAAGGTCGCCGCTTTGAACGAGCTGATGATTAATAGTAGGGAGATACATCAGCGATTAAATTAAGTCGTTTAGCTTAATTTCATTGAAGATGCTACTGGAACAAAGAGACGGTTTTTATTTCATGTTGTGGATGAATGACGTGCGGGCTATGTGATGTTAAGTTTTTATAACAGAAGCTCTCCAATGATCAGCAGACAACAACTCAGTTTCTCTCAAGGTTACTACGTTTTAGTATTCTGCCTCCAGCCCAAACATATCTACATGAAAGTACCTTGGATTTTAAACTACTCTGAAACGTCAATTGTGAACTGCAGTACAGGTAGTTTACATCCTATAGTGGTTGACTCTAAAGACCGAATATTTGACGAAAAAGTCACATTCTCCGTAGTAGATTTGATGTGTTTTTTTTTCTTCTTTTATAAATCAAACAGATCGACAACAAACATTTTCATCTTTGCGTAACGTCAATTTTTTATTAGAGAAACTACACACACAAACTAGATATCTTTTTTCGTTTTTTTTTTCTCTTGCATTTCTATCTAATTCTTGGCAATAATTGTTAAAATAAATACGTCTTTAAATTATATACATGATGATCGAGTGTGGCATTTGGTTTATCCAAACTGCTCTTTCCAGGCAAGGTGTGAAAAAGGTCAAAGATTTATGCAGGTGACACGGACGACACCTCAGTCTTGGATGTGGAGACTTCAGACCCATCATCACCTGACTTTCCAAAGAGCTGCATAATGCAGGAGCGGAACTGGAAGGGAAAAGAAGACAAATGCAAAGATTTTATTACACTGTTTCGAATATTGTAACAGCAGTATGGCCTGGCACTGTATAATAAATAAACATCCTTTTAGCAGACACTCTTATCCAAAGCGACTTACATTGAGTACAAAGGACAATCCCCCCTGAGGCAAGTACATTTAAATTTTTTCATTTTATCCAAAGCGACTTACAAGAGAGAGCTTTACAAAGGAGCATCGGTCACTGAGCATAGCACTGAACATAGTGGGCTTTTAGATTGTGAAACATACATAGTGAGAACCAATAAGTGCCAAGGGAAGAGCTATAAGAGCATGCCAACATAAGTAGGGTGCGAACAAGTAGGGTGAAGTGCCTTGCCCAAGAACACATTATCACATAGCCACAGCCGGGAATCGAACTCGCTACCTTCTGATCATAAGGCCAACACCTTAACCCGCTGAGCCACCTGATCTCCTCTGTAAGAGGAGCAGTCTGATTCAAATGATTCCGCTGGTTGTGCAGTCAGTTAAAGATGCGGGCTTGTAATCAGAAGCTTTCTGTTTCGAACGAGAGGAATGTCCCTGCACTTGCTGTAAATCGCTCCGGATTAGAGCGTCTACGGAAGGACTAAATGTAAATATAAACATCTTAAATTCTCACCTGTCGGTTCATGAAGACATAGATAACTGGATTGTAGATGGTGGCGCTCTTGGCAAAGTATGCAGGGACGGCGGCAGCCAGAGGATGGAAAGCGTACCCGGGGTTTGCTGCCGCAAAGCAGGCAAAGAAAGTGTAGGGTCCCCAACAAACGATGAAGGCGATGATCATCACAATAACCATGCGGTTGACTTCCCTCTCAGCCTTCTGTGTGGACTCAGAGTCCTTCTGCTGAGCGGCAACCTGAGGTAAAAAGGAGAGACGTCAAAACGTGGGATCGTTCTTCGGACGGAAATGGCTTTCGGCAGGGACGCCTACAGTTACTCTTTTCAAATTCTTTATTCGGTTGGCCCTGCGCTTGGCCGCTTTAGAAACAACTATCGACGCATCGCAGAGCGCGATGCTTGTCACTTAGCCGAAATCCTAGATTAGTGTAGTGTTGTTGTACAGGAACTAATCTGTAGCAAACCCTGCACAGCGGATCTGCTTCATCCATTTTGCTCAGTAGTACAAGTGTGGCATCCTTTTGTTTAAAAATGTTTTGGTATAGTCATTCAGTAATGATAACACGACAGCTACCAAGGTTTCATTTAACCTTGAGGCTTTGTACATATTCTGTGTATTCTGCTTATAACTGAAATATTCTGCTATATACACAGTTTTGCACTTGGTTGGATGCTAATTTCGTTAGCCTGTACTTGTACCTGTGTAACGACAATAAAGTTGAATCTAATCTAATCTAATCTTGAGCAGTCAATGTTCCTGGGAAATTGACCCAAAGTCAAACCGATGGAGGAACTCACTTCACGGATGGCCAGCATCACTGCGAGGTAGCAGAGGCAGATGACAGCCAGAGGAAGGATGCAGCAGGTAAGCATCAGAGTAATCATGTAGGACAGAACACCAGGGTCCGTGCTTCCGCTGAACACATCAGGTCCGCAGGAGGTCTTCAGCCCATGGGGCCAATATCTGCAAACGAAGAGAAATACAAAGGACGCATTAACATCAGACGTTTCCACGTTGGTGATCCATCATCCGATAGGTCCCGAAACTCCAAATTGACCAAAGGGGAAAACAAATGACCTGCTCCAGCCGAAGATGGGGGGGGCACACCAGAAAGCGGCCCAAACCCAGGAGAAGATGATACCGGCGCTGGCCCATTTCCCATCAAACTTGACGTTGCCGAAAGGTTTGCAGACAACCACCCATCTCTCCCAGGAGATAATAGCCAGGGACCACAGAGCAGCAATTCCTACAGTGGAAAAGAGGATTAGATGCGGTCTAATTCCATGATGTAAAAACACAGCATTAGCTTAAACTGATTACTAGCCACCTACACACACAAAAGCTGCCTCTCGAAATTGGAACCAAATTATAAGATTAGATGTAATTTATTTTTCATTTAAAGGAGGATTTTATCCAAAGCGACTTCCAAGAGGGAGCTTTACAAAAGAGAAGCTTGTTCACTTTCAGGATTCCCTCACCACAAGTAGAGACGGTGTATCCCTCAAAAACACACATGGGATGTCCCAGAATGAAGTAGCCAAATATCTGATTGCAAACGCTGATGGAGCTAGCGAAAACGGTCTCTCCGAGATCGGCAATGGCAAGGTTGACCAAGATCCAGTTCAGAGGGTGTTGGAGCTTCTTGAATTTAGCCGTGGCCACCAGTACGAGGCCGTTGGTGAAGACGGATGCGATGACAACGAATATCATCCACAGCGATGAAATGTTGTACACCCATCGTGGAGCGATGTGGTAATTGGGGCCCTCGAAGGGATCTGTGAGAGGGGAAAGAGAGAGAGAGAGAAGGGATTATGGTGATTCCCTACAATTCCCCAGGGTTGGAGTCATGCGTGTCCACGTGGAACGTTTTTTCGTTCTCCAAACCTTTTGTGTGGTTGCTGTTGGTATAAGTGAATGCAGACCCTCTTGTTGTATCATCGCCATACCGCCTGGCTGCAAACGCAGGGCTGTCTGCCATTTCGGAATGAATCTGAACAAAGGTTGAGATCGATTAAAACAACGCTACTTTTACCTCAGGTTGAAATGTTGAAGATGATTTATCTCTAGGCATTCTTTAAATAAAAAAACAAACAAACATTTCTTTACCTTTGGGTTGATTTCTACTTGTGTGAGGTGCAGAGCCGGTTCTTTCTCCTTCTCAGCTTCAGCTGTGTGCAGACCCTGTTGGTATGCCTCAAGTTGGGGTATTTTATGCGGGCCATGACGTCAGATTGGGGCATTAGCATTAAGGTCAGTTTAGGTGGCATCCTCCAGAAAATGAGCTCACACTAACTGTATTAGGGTCTGTGTACGTAGGAAGAAAATGTAAATCCTTTCTCCCTCTCTCGCACAGGCAGGCAGGAGCCTGGAACCCCAGCAGAAGCTGTGAAGGCAGTTGAGGGTAAAGCCTGCTTAGTGTCATTCATTCGTCCGCTTCACACAAATTTGGCTGATTGGGGTGATTAGTGGGATGCGGGTGTTTGACCAACTTGCAGGGCCTTTATCAGCTGGAGGAAGGAAACATTTCCAAGAAAATATGTTTAAATCCAATGTGTTAATTAGAAAGTGGTATAAGAAAGTATAAGAAAATCGAAAGATTTTCCTAAACCGCTACTAGTTATCAATAAATACAAGAATTAGTTGATGTGGTATTCAAAGACTTTGCCAAAGAACGTATTTTCATGTATATTGCATTCGGACCTTCCAGTTCCTGAGCTTGTTGTAAGGAATTTTACAAAACAGTGCAGTATTTATATATATACGTTTTTTTTACAGTCTGAAACCATAGTACCATTTATTTTCTTGAAGTCATATTAGCATTGAGTCATTAGATTAGAGCTTTGTCATTGTCACAGGTACAACGATATTGAAAGTGCTTCTAGTCAGTGCAAAAAAGTAGAACCTAGTGCTAAAATAACTAATAAGTGTTAAAATAACTAGAACAAATATACCAGAGTCATTTAGCAGACCAGAGCGATTTACAGCAAGTACATGCACATTCCCCCCTGAAACAAGTAGGGTGAAGTGCCTTGCCCAGGGACACAAGGTCATGTTGACACAGCTGGGCTTCAAACTGGAAACCTTCGGATTACTTCTGAACCTTCTGACCGCTCCACATGACCCCGATGTGCCACGTTGGGATGAATCCAAACAGGTATAAATGCGACTGCTTAAACGAATGTTCAATTGGTTCCAAAAAAAGTATCCTTCCATCAATTCTTTCGACGAAGTTAATCGGCCAAGCATCATTTTAATCGACGCAATCAAAATAAACAAACAATAGTAACAACAACTGAGACATCAAATAATGCCCAGGAAACAAGGATTAGAAGACTTCAAACTCCTTCAGTGTCCAAAAACAGCTTATGCTAAAATCAGCCTTTTGGTCACATTAGTTCAAATCGGTTCAAAGAACTGTTAATCTCGTTGGAAATGGTTACCGTCTCACTCAATGGTGTTTCAAGGATTAAACGGCCAGTAATGACTTCGAATGAGTTTGACCGGTGCCTTAGGGTCAGGCAGTTAGTGGTACTACTGTAGCATTTGAAGTGAACTATATCTGCGGCAAACTAAGCTTCATCTACTACCACTGCAATACTGCTCATTCCTTTCAAACACAATACTGTATGCACATATTCTTCTTAGAACTGCTTGTAGTTTGAAAAACAAAACAAAAAAAACAATTGCGTCGGATAAGAAGAACTTGCTGAAATGATTACTATAATTACAATTCCTTATTCAGATTCAGATTACTTTATTGATCCCGAGGGAAACTCCTTTGTATCAACGGCACTTATTATTTGAATAAGGGACCAAGTTTACGTTACATTTGCATTTAGCAGGCGCTCTTATTCATTTAGCAGAGCCAGGTATCAAACAGGAAACGATGCTGATAGCTTGCCAGCCACCTGGCACAGTTAAGACCAGTAAAGCCAATTCAAGCCATAGATGGTTTGAGGTGTGCAACTGCCTTGTGAAATGAACTCCCAGCTCACAGAAGACAATATTTAAATCGAACAATAATAATGAAACCATGAAATATGTGGACTTTTTATTGAAGCGATCTTTGCTTGATTTAAAAAGCAAGACATTTAAAACAACAAGACATTCGTACGTTTCCGTATACAAGTACACCGAATTGCTTTTCAGCTTCACCTCAGACCAAACCAAATCTTTCTGATTCATTTCGGTTCCCAGCAGGTTACAGGGTAAACATTGAATTAACCTGCTTGATTTCAGGGTTGAAGCCCTTTTGACACTTATTACAGAAGGAGTTGTGAAATGTGAAAATAGGGTTAATGAGATTTTGCATTAACTAGTCTGATTAAAAAGATTCACCATCACCTTTTTTCAGCTAAAAGAACATCCAGTTGATGGTGCTAATCTGTGCTTAGACGAGGCCTTATTAGCAGGCCAACCTAATTTGAATTAACTGGCTTCAGTAAAGACACCAGGTGATCAGTAATTAGAATGTTACTCTAGTGACCTTGCTTTCCTGAAAGCAGGTAAAAGGTGTTGGTAAAAAGCAACCTACCTTAGAAAAGTATTTTACAACATCTTGACCAACTGTAACATTCATATAATGATTCTAACCTGCCTGATTCCTCTGTGAAACATGGGTTGGCTGTGGCAAAGCCAAGAGCTGATTATTCATGCAATGTGGAGATAACAAGGGCATATTAGATATGTATAAACATTGAAAAGATGTTGTTCACAGTGTTACAAAAGGACTAAAGTACTGAACACTTCACAACATTTATACTGGAGATTTCCTTCTCACTCGCTCTCTCACTGTTTCACTCGTTCGCTCGCTCTCTCTGTCTCTCTCTCTGTTCTCTCGCTCTCTCTGTCTCTCTCTCTCGCTCTCTCTCTGTTCTCTCGCTCTCTCTCTGTCTCTCGCTCTCTCTAGGTTTTCTCGCTCTCTCTCTGTCTGTCTCTCTCGCTCTCTCTCTGTTCTGTCGCTCTCTCTCTGTTCTCTCGCTCTCTGTCTCTGTCTCTCTCAATCTCCTGCTCTCTCTCTGTTCTCTCGCTCTCTCTCTCTCTCTATTCTCCCCCTCTGTGTTCGCTCTCTGTTCTCTTGCTCTCTGTCTGTCTCTCTCTTTGTTTCTCTCTCTCTATCTCTCTCTCTCTATTCTCTCCCTCCGTGTTCTCTCTCTGTTCTTTTTCTCTCGTTCCTTCATTTAATCGAATCGCCAATTAAAGGAGCTCCGTCATGCATGACCACGTTCATTTTCAAATGCGTCACGTGTAACGGGACGGCATTTTCCAGGGTGCCCGTTATCACAACAGAAACACTGTCGTCTTTCCACCTCCCAAGGAAGAGGTGCCGCGAAGAACAGCTGTGATGTGTTCGAGCACGGATAAAGATCCAAACACATCCAGAGGAGGGACGTGCGGATGAATGGACGGATGTGGGTTTCCCATCACTTATGTCATAACCGGTTCAACATGTGTTGATTTCATCATGGTCAGGCCCGAGATTCGAACTCATAATCTCCTTGTTGGGAGACAAGCCACGTAACCGCACCGCCACCGCCCACCGTGCACCCCCAAAGTTATTTTGGGAAAACGTGGTTCGTCACGAAAACGCCACGAGACACGGTTTGGTGTAATTCCTTCTCCCTCTTTTTTTTTTTTATTGTTATGTTTGTGTCTCGCCTTCTCTCCAACTCCCCCTCTTCTGATTGGCCGCTCCATCACCGCCGGTTACGAGGACTTGCTCCTCCTGATAGACCCGTGATTACTCTCCCCTGCTGGGTCCCTGGAACAGTCAGCCCCCCCCCCCCCCCCCCCAGCGCCCCCCACCACCTCTGCCTGCCCCCTGCCGCCACCCAGCCTGCAGTTACGAAGGGGTGGGGGGGGGGGGGATGGCGGCGCGGAGCCCGTCGAAGCGAAAAGTGGGGGACGGCGAGAGGAATCGCCAGGTCTGGTTATGCTGCCCGTGTTTACGCGGCGAGTCCTCAGGGCGGGATGTGCCTCCGAGCCTGTCTTCCTCATTACGCGGCGGCACGCAGGCCAAGCGGGGAAGATTCCACTCCGTTCGCCCTTGAGGTTGGGGGTTGGCAGCTTGAAAACAGGAAGGTAATCACTGCAAATGGAGCTCTGTCTCCACAAACTGGTAGGTTGTCTTTACCGACATGGTAAAACAAATTAAACAAACGAGTTTTCAAATCCAGATGCTGCTGTTTTCCGTCGTTCGATCGGACCAACGCAAACGGGGCCGAGTTCGGGGGGCTTTTTTGGGGATTACCCTCTCACCGAACCGCCTCACCCGCACCCTAGCTTCACCAACCCCTACCAGCAGTACCAGCCTGGAGAGATTTCTCCACAATTTACTGGAGTTGTTGACTTCTCATCTTGGAGGGAAATCTTTTCCTCACCACGGCCCCTCACCTATAAGGGGGGGGGGGGGGGGGGGAGGGGGGTGCGACCGTCTGCTTGTCGCCCTCACAGCGGCATTAAACGGACCGTGTGCCAGTCTGCCGGGTCCAAATGACAGACCTCTAATTCCTGGGTTCCATTCTGGCTCAAGCCGGCCCTCGAGCCGGGCGGATAATTGGATCTACGCCCGGAGAGTGCGGGGGCCTCGATACATCAGGAGTTTGTCAGCCGGCCGGCCGGGGAGATGGGGGGGAGGGGGGGGGAGGCGGGGGATAGCGAGCGCTGAGATAGCGTCGAGCTGCTTCACTGCCTCGTAATAGGACGGTTACCAACCCCCCCCCCCCCCCCCCCCGCAATGTCCCGCCATCCTCCGCGCTCGCTATCTCACCCTGGTCCCTTTCCCTCTTGCCTCGCCCCCACCCTCCGCCCCCCCCTGTCTTGTCTCTACGAAACCTGACTCTCTCTCCCCCCCCCCAGTCTCTTTACAGACCCGATATCACGGCCTGAATATGCTTTTCAAGTGAGACCCAAAGGGGCTGTTACAATCCACCCGCTGTATCCACTTACGGTTCTGTTTGTCACCCTGTTGCTGTGATCATCGCTGGCTTGAACTAATGGTTTGCTCGCGTACTTTGTCTTGTTTTTGTCAGGGCAAAGCAGGTTTTGAAGCATCGGGCTGCTCTCTCCATCCCCAAAGACTCTCTCCCTCCCTCTTCACAATGTGCTGGTGCACATTTTTTAAGTGTAAAAAAATACAATAATACTATCCTTGTTTTTTGGACTTCCTCCAGATCCCTCCAGCGTGGCTCAAGATCTTTAAAAGATGAAGAACATGAGAAATGTGATTAGAAAAACGAATAACTTCTGGATGGGCATTGTCTGACTTCCGCAGCGTGACTTTTTGAATTAGATTACGCCCTCCGTAACAACAAGTTTCATTCGTGGGGGATTCAGGTGGCTCAGTGGGTTAAGGCATTGGGCTCATAATCGGAAGGTTGTGAGTTCGATCCCTGGCTGTGGCTATGTGATGTTGTGTCCTTGGGCAAGGCACTTCACCCTATACTTGCCTCAGGGGGTAATGTACCTGTGCCTAATGTAAATTGCTTTGGATAAAAGCACCTGCCAAATAATTAAATGTAATTTATGGACCGTATATGTGGTGTACAGTTATGCTCTTACAGTAAAGGCACACATACACGCACACACAATTCCACCGAGGCATCGTCTCATCATTCTTTGCTTGAAATTCGTGCAAACGTCCAATCATCGTGCGTTGTCCTTGACGCCCTGCAGTAATCTCATTTCACAACCAAGTGGAGTTCGCGTCTCCCCCACTTGTATGGTCTGAGGCCTATTTTAGAGTTCTGAGGCGAGTATTTAAATTAGACATGGCTTTTAATTATTTTGCGGCGGTGTCATTTCCCAGCCAAGGGCTCCGAATTCCTCGCTGTGACCGCATTTCCATAATTTCCCGAACATTTACGACTCCCGTCTTCAGAGTGAAAACCACCGCTCCGATATATCGCCCGCCGCGCACCAGTCGACACGGAAACGCCATCACGCAAAGGTCTTCCTTCCGCGTTACCTCACGGTTCGAAAACTTCAGCCTATGAGACGCGAGACATCGTGGCGCGCGGGTGTTGGTTTGGAGAGGTCGGGGGTCGCCGCATGGATCCTGCGAGGGCGCCGGGATCCACCTTTTTCAGTCTTCGGGGGGGGCGGGGGGATAAATGAGATTACTACCTTCTTTTCGGGGCGCGGCACCATCCCCCCCCCCTCCTCACAAACACACACGCACGCGCCACGCATTGATTCCAAACATTCTCCTCCCCCTCTCCCCCCCCCCCCCGTTCCTTATGTTTTCACCAAACAGCGCGCCCAAACGAAGACGTCATCAAAATAAACGTTTCGACCTAAGTCCGTATCCGGGCGGCACGTGCAGACTTAAGCAGCTGAAACCAGCCAAGCCCGTATTTACTGGAGGTGCAAGAGAGGGAACCAAATGGGTTAAAAGTCGGTCTGATCTGAGGTGAACCTGGTCTAATCCGTTAGAGAAAAGTCGATGACTTGGAGAAACCCCGTAGGCGGGGGAGGAGGGAGGGAGGGAGGGGGGGGGGGGGGGGGGGGCAATTGATCCGGTCTAGCGCATAAACCGCGCTAACCGAATCAGGGGAGCTGAGAGTTCTTCTGCCTGCGACTACAGCGCTGGGAATAGATTGGACCGGGCCGCCGGGACGGGACGGGACGGGGGGGGGGGTATTGGCTATCCGACTGCTCTGGGAGGGGTGCGGAGGGAGGGGGCGGGAGGGGGAGGGAGCAGGTGGAATGGGCGGGTGGGTGATTGAGAACGGAGGACAGGGTTGGAGGTGTGGAAGCAATTGGATTTCCTGTGTACTTATATTAAGAAGAGACGGACAAAACCCTTTTATCATCAACTGTCACTATCTATGTTTCCATTCTTGTGCCCTATAAAAGAAGGTCCTCTCGCCTTCAGATGGGGGAGAGACACGATCGAGACGTAAGCCTTGTACTGTCTTCATTTTGTCGCCAGAGGTCTGGTCATTTATCTCCCAATCTGCAGGTTGCTAAATACTTATTGAATCCAGAACTCAACTGAACTCTCACTCCGTTTATGAAGAGACGGACAAAACGCTTTCTTCATCAGAGAAAAATTATTTGTTTTCTCTCCATGGTCTAAACCTGGCCCATCCAGCCAATGTCCAGCGCTGGTTGAAATTTTCCAGAACCTGTAGAAGAATGGGGGAATGTTTCAATTGTCCTGCTTCTGTTACTGGGTGAGTAATGGGATCAGGTTGGGCTAAGCTATGCCTGGCCCTGGTCTCGTCTGTGTGTAGGGGGGGGGGGGGGGGGCGGCTGATAGACCCTGCTGTGTGCTGCTTACACTTAGCGGACGTGATTACAGTTTACCGCCCCACTCTGCCCAGCTGCCATTTATGAATTGGAGGTAATGGCCCAGACAAGAGAGCGCTATTGATATCCTGCCCTGGTGTACACTTAGGAGTCTGGGGAAAAAAGACACGCTAACACACAGGCGCACACAGTATGTGTTCAGCTGTTGTTTAGGCTCGTAAGTGTGTGTCCGGAGCACAATAGCGTTCCCTTCCGCTACACACACACGCGCGCACGCACACACAGACACTGGCATGGAACAAACGCTTGCACACTCACAAGCTCCAGTCTGCTTCTTGGCAAGAAACTGCAACTGCGGGACTTCATAAAGGGAGAGACTCCTCTTTGTCTTCGCCAGGAGTGCCCAGCTAAGCAAAAAGAAAGAGTGGCGGGGGGTGGGGGGGTTCATCTGTATAAAAAACTGACAGGATGGCGTTCACCTCTCCCCGGCGACACACGCTCGCGCGCACCCACACTCACTCACGCACCCCCACGCACTCACGCACGCAACCCCCACACACTCACTTACACACACACACACACGCACCCCCACACACTCACGCACGCACCCCCACACGCTCACGCAAGCAACCTCACACACTCACACAAGCACCCCCACACACTCACTTACACACACACACACACGCACCCCCACACACTCAAGCACGCACCCCCACACGCTCACGCACGCAACCTCACACACTCACACAAGCACCCCCACACACTCACTCAAGCAGCCCCACACACTCACGCACGCACCCCCACACACTCACGCACGCACCCCCACACACTCACGCACGCGCACACACGCTCTCACCAGGCTGGTCACGATTCCCTGCCCTGGGCACACATTGTGTATTCATTACAGCTAACAATGCCAGACTTGTCTGGCCATTAGAGAGCAGTACTGCTGCTGCTATCTGACATTGGTCATGTTGGGCACCTCCGCTACCTCTAATCTGGGTGGAACCAATGAAGGATTTCCTGGTGAGGGGGGGGGGCCCTCCTCGAGCGACGCACCGCAGCCGTGCGGAAGCTCCCGCAGGACGTTCTCCGCTCTCCGCGGAAAGTGCGGGGGGAACCGGGACGCGGCGAGGTTGCGGAGGGCTGGGAGACCAGATGGGTCTCGCACACGCACCGCTCGTACCCTCACCTTATTCGCCGACGCAGGGGAGGAGGGTCAGCGCTTTGCTGGGCTACGGCCTGCCAGGGGGCGGGGGGGGGGGGGGGGGGGGGGGGGGTATCGCCGATAAAGATGGGGCTCCTCTCGCCGCACCCCTGAGCGGTGGCTCCCAACCCTCCGCACGCCAACTGGGGGGTCCAGCTCAACAAACTCCCGTTGCTGGAGAAAGGAGAACGTAACCGCACGACCACAAAGCTAAATTCAACCACCGCTATGGCGCGTCTCCGCGTATCAAAAGGTGTCGAACAGCGGCTTAACAGCGTCACACCAAACCGTCGCC
The DNA here is from genome assembly GCA_030340685.1 of Protosalanx chinensis. Taxonomy (NCBI): domain Eukaryota; kingdom Metazoa; phylum Chordata; class Actinopteri; order Osmeriformes; family Salangidae; genus Protosalanx; species Protosalanx chinensis. The sequence continues at coordinate 5,551,745 of CM059333.1, forward strand.
ATCGCTCGGCGATTCGTGGCACGTCTACGCCGGCGCTCGCGTTTTCGTCTAAGACGTTTAAGAGAATGGGTCGTTTATTTGAGGCGTTCATTTGAGGTAATCACCCGACAAGCTGGAGATATTCTACCTCAGGCAGAGCCTAATAGAGGCGGACGTGCCTGTGCCGGGAGAGGAAAACATCCGGGGGGGGGGGGGGGGGGGGGGGGGGGGGGCAGACACACACACAGCCACATAGGCGCACAGACATGCACGCGCGGACACGAACGCACACGGCCATGCGCGTACACACACACGCACGCAAACAAAGTCATACGCAGATAGACACTGACACGCAGACGCAAACATACACACACACACAAAGACACAGAGACACACACATCAGCCTGCTATCGCATCTATTCCCCATTTTGTCACCGTGGCTTCTCTGGAAGAGAGAGAGAGAGAGAGAGAGAGAGAGACAGAGAGACAGAGAGAGAGACAGAGAGACAGAGAGAGAGAGAGAACATGCTCCTCTGAGAATGGAACTGTACTTGTGCTTTGTGCTACTTGGAAAAGCGTGTGCGTGCGGGCGACAGGAGGGGAGGGGCTGAGGGTTTGCGTGTGGCGGGTGTGATGGATGACTCTGTGGGACTCGGTGTAATTGTGATGTCAGTGTGTTTGTCAGGCCCAGCGGTGACTGCTGACTGACAAAGGGGGAGGAAGATGAGTGGAGGAGACGAGGAAGAGGAGGAGACGAGGAAGAGGAGTAGACGAGGAGACGAGGAAGAGGAGGAGAAACCGTTTAATCAGAAGGAACGATATCCATACTAACAATTCTGCTACAACTGTCTACTTTAATCACAAATTAATCCCACAACACATAATCAAAAACATAAACACATCTAATGTACAGTATAAGGTAATCCTAATCACACAGCTGGAATAACATTAACATGAATCTAGATAACAGGATACCTATTATACTCTTAGGGTCAGATTAGGCAATAGTCTGACACAACTTTCACAATGCATATTTGGCAATATTCTGGTACAACTGTAATTTAACTATGTATATTCTGCAAAAAAACTGTAAATCCTGTATATCCTGACATAACACTGTATATTCAGCAAGACCAATACTTGTATAATTGTAATTGAATTGTATAGACTATAACTGTATAGTCTGTAACCTGCACTTTATCCTGTATATCCTATTCTGCTGTATATTCTGCAAAAAAAACTGTAAATCATGTACATCCTGATATAATACTGTATTTTCTACAAGACCAATACTTGTATCATTGTAATCGTATAATCTGTAACATAATCATTTATCCAAGCCTCTGCCCCCCCCCTCCCCTCCCTGTGTAGTCACCTCACCTCACCTACCGTTTTTACTTATTGTTATTGCCCCCACCCCCCCACCCCCCTATCCCTGTGTACACTTTCTAATCTTTTACCTCACACCCTCACCCTTTGTGTGCTTTGCGAGACTGTGTGCCGTTGATACGAAGAAGTTTCCCTCGGGATAAATAAAGTATTCTGAATCTGAATCTGAAAGTCCTCGAATCAGTCAACAACAATTGAGTGCCTTTTTAGTACACAAGTTGGGTCTTTGCGAAATGTGACTACGAAGGCCGGGTCGCTGATGAAGTCGAAGGTCAAAATAACCAAACGTGTATTTTCAATCTTGATTGTTGAAGTGAAAAGCAGCGACCGGCTCTCCGTAGAAACCCTTTACCCAAGACCTTACGTAGTCAGGCTGAAGTCATGTTTTGCTGTATTCAATCGTTCTAATGATTCCTTTCATTGAGTGAGACGTGATTCGTAAGGGGTCGTAAGTACGATGGAGTACGTCCCCCTGGACAACCAGATGGCTTATCTGCTCATCCTCACCTCTTTGCTCTCTGTCCTGCCCTACCCTGTATCCTGACCTACAAAGGCTCCGTACCCCCGGCCCATGCATCACCAGCCCTGACCTCCTTCCTCTCGGACCCTGGAGAAGATCCTCTTTCCCTTTTGATCCTCTCAACCTGTCATCTCTCGCTTTATTTGTCTAACTCTCTCTGAGTCGCACCAAATCTCTGGACGATCTAATTGGACACCTTACGTCCGCTCCCCTGGGTCTCTGACCAATCACCTAACAAACCCTTCCCGTTTTTGCAGATTATAAAAGCTGACTCGCAAGGAGTCCGAATTTGGACTGTGTGGAACTCGCTTGGTTTGGTTTGTACCGGGGACTGCTGTTACAGACTAGGCAGACTGAGCTCATCTCGCTCTGTTGTATTCACTGTGACTGCATCGTTTATTCGTCATTAAACTACAAAGTAACTTGGTTTCGGCTCTTAACCTTGCATTCCTCCTTCATCCCCGTTTTGAATCTGCAACATCACCTACATGACTTAAACGTACCTGAAGTTATTCCCTTCTAGTGAAAGTTTTACCTCAGTCCTACTGCATGAATGGATCAAGAGACAATCCCTTTGAAACGTCGCCTGACAAATTTGTCACTGGCAGCATCCGATTGTGATTCAGTGCCATCTGCTAGCATAAAATAATGCCCCTAAAATTAAATAATAAGATAAGAAAAAGCTTTATTTGTCCCCCAGGGGGGGAAATTGCAGTTCACAACAGCAGCAGGGTAAAAGTACAGCACACAAAAACAAGCTTGACAATGATTCATTTTTCAAAAAGGTTAATTGGTAGCGTTCAGAGTAGTTTTTACAAGTAACAACGCAAAATGCGAAGTTGTTGTCTCCATTTAGAGGCCAGCATGAGGAAGCTGGCTGCATTGGCGCCAGATCGTACCATGAGCTAGCTAGCACTTAGCTTCCCGTAGCTCTGACGCTAACGCTAACGCTAACGCTAGATAACAATTTAGACCCCTCGAGTTCGGAGGTTGAGACTTGACTCAAGCTAATTGGCTAGCACCATCCACATGCCGTAAACCCAGGGCGTTCAGGTTGCTGCCATGTGGCTATCCCTAGTTAACGCAGCCTTTTCTTCCCATCAAAACACCAAGCAACACACCTCCTACCCGCATCAGAGAGTAAAGCTGTTTACTGCTCAGGAACGTCCATTCTGCCATGTCAGTATAGAGCAGGGGTGGCCAACCCTGGTCCTCGAGAGCCACAGTCCTGAAGGTTTGAGATGTTTCCCTGCTCCAGCACACCTGATTCCAATTATGAGGCTTCCATAGAGCTTGATATTGACCCAGTCATTAGAATCAGGTGTGCTGGAGCAGGAAAACATCTAAAACCTTCAGGACTGTGGCTCTCGAGGACCAGTGTTGGCCACCCCTGGTTTTAGTGGAATCCTCATGATACATACTCATTGGTGCCAAGCACAGCGTTCCACTCACTCTACTGGTGGGCACTGGGCATGAAATCTGTTGATGGTGTTGTACCAGCAGGTGGTGCTGTTGGACCTGAACTGTGATGCGGCCATCGACTCCCTGAGCTAAGCTGGTGTCTAATCACCTCTGTCATCATGGTAAAGTACTGAGAATGAACGAGCAGGTAAGTAGACAGGCAGGCAGACCGGCAGACAGACAGACAGACAGGCAGACAGATAGACAGACAGAAAGGCAGACAAGCAGGCAGGCAGACAGATAGACAGACAAGCAGGCAGGCAGGCACACAGATAGACAGACAAACAGGCAGACAGGCAGTCAGACAGACAGATAGGCAGGCAGGCAGGCAGACAGACAGACAGGCAGGCAGGCAGACATATAGACAGACAGAAAGGCAGACAGGCAGTCAGACAGGCAGACAGGCAGACAGACAGACAGATAGACAGGCAGACAGGCAGATAGACAGGCAGGCAGGCAGGCAGGCAAACAGGCAGACAGACAGACAGGTAGGTAGACAGGTAGGCAGAAAGGCAGGCAGACAGGCAGACAGACAGACAGATAGACAGACAAACAGGCAGACAGGCAGACAGACAGACAGGCAGGCAGGCAGGCAGACAAACAGACAGACAGACAGACAGGTAGGCAGACAGGCAGACAGGCAGACAGGCAGTCAGACAGACAGACAGACAGGCAGGCAGACAAACAGGCAGGCAGAGAAACTGCTTGTTAGGCAGGCAAACAGAGGTGTCATAAATGGGTATGACATTTGAAACTGTTGGTGTGTGTGTGTGTGTGTGTGTGTGCTACGACGGTTTCGGGGAGGCCTTGAACCAAACATCCTTTCACAAAATCTTTCTTAAGTTATCTCCCAATAAAAAGCACGATCCACTCGGTTCTACCGCTTTTCACGAACAATCAGTTCGGCTCAAAACCCCTTCCTTTATTTCATTAGAACATGTAACTATCTATTATATCAGGTGGCTCAGCAGGTTAAGGCGTTGGCCTCATGATCGGAAAGAAGGATGTGAGTTCGATTCCCGGCTGTGACTATGTGATGTCGTGTCCTTGGGAAAGGCACTTCACCCTACTTGCCTCAGAGGGAATGTCCTTGTACTTAACCTTTAGTCTCTTCGGATAAAAGCGTCTGCTAAATGAATATTTATTTATTTTATTTATTACATCTGTTGGATCCAAACTAATCTAAACTGGTACCGCTGAGTGGTCGAGCAACCCTGGAGAAAAGCGTTTTCCAAGCGGGTTTGTACGAACCGTTTTATTCCTGTGACAAGACCATTGTTTAGTCTCTGTGGGAGGATTCTGCCGTGTTTATTCTCCACACAATAGACAATGCCTCTCGGCTCATGTCGAAAAAACCACAGAAGAAGGTGAAGAGGACTGAAAGCAAAGGACCGAGGGCTATCAAATGCTTCTATTTTATTGCCATCGTAATTTTTCTGGGCCCGAATGAGGACAGAGAGCTTTTCCTGTCCTTGCGGTCTCGGTCCTTTTGTCATTAAGATCGATAGAAAATACCTTTCGCGTCCCAATTTCCTTTCAGGATACGAACAAATCTTGTTTATAGCGCAATCAAACTTTCCATTGAGTGCAGTCTGGTCTCTGCAATGAGAATCCTTCAAATCTAAGTTCACTGGAACCGCTTGCTGGGTGGGTCGTCAAATCAGAGGACACATTCTTGCCTGCTGGGTCCTGATTGGTTGAGGACCGTAATCTGCTGCTCTAATTGGCCCGTTTGATATCACCCTGGGCGTCAGGATAGTGTCTTACTGTGTGTTTGTGTTTCCTTTCTGACACCAATTAAGAGGCCTGCCTCAGCCTCCATACAGAACTAGTCAGCTTTCAAAAGCCATCGCTACGTCGCTCCTTCTCGAATGATTCATCGCTCCCTCTCCCTAACCTCCTGTACGCAACCTAACATTCTTTTGAAATACGTCTGGAAATAAGGATTTAAAAACACATCCCACTTGAATTTATCGTTATTCATTTTCCCCCCTGCAAGATCTGTACAAAGCTTATATATCAGCTGACGGGGAGTCAGATAGCTCAATGGTTAAGGCGTTGGCCTCATGATCAGAAGGTTGTGAGATCAAGCCCCGCCTGTGCCAACATGATGTTGTGTCATTGGGCAAGGCACTTCACCCTACTTGCCTTAGGGAGAATGTCCCTGTACTTACTGTAAGTCGCTTTGGATAAAAGTGTCTGCTAAATGAGTAAATGTAAAATATCATAGGAGGGTTCGCTTACAAGGAAAAACAACAACTTCATGAGCTACAAAATTCAAGAGGATTACGTTAGGATTCCATCCAGTCCAGAGTAATTTTTTTCAATGGCGTCAACCATTTGGCTATCAGATCACATTCTGAACTGGACCCCAGAAATACAACAAATAAATATCAATTAGCAGACACTTTTATCCAAAGCGACTTCCAGTAAATACAGGGGCATTCTCCCTGAGGGTATAGGGTAAAGTGTCTTGCCAAGGACACAACATCACATAGCCACAGCCGGGGTTCGAACTCACAACCTTCCGATCATGAGGCCAACGCCTTATCCCGCTTAGTGACTCCCTGACAGTACTCAACTTCAGGTGAGCTGGTGAACGCCAACATTTCCGTATTCTCCCGTTCCTCCGTCTTTACAGGAGGAACCGAGCTTATAATTCTCAACACAAGAATCCAATAATGAAGCAAGGCTCGGTTACAAGGTTGCCATGACAGAATCAATGAAAACAATACAGTCCCATTTCATACACTTGTTACTGGGACGAAGGCGGAAGGCTTACTTGAAAGAAAAAGTCAGCACTTTCACCGGCCCTGGGCGCTTAAGAACAAGAGCTTCGCAAAGGTATTCGAAAATGACCCCCTCAACTCGCGGACCGAAGGGACGCGTACTCGAATCTCGCGAAGTAACGCGTGGAAAAAGATCTTCTATCAAACGAGGATGGGAAGTACGGGCGTGGAACGCGCGGAACTTTCCGCAGCAGAGCCCTAACGCGCTGTTGTTCTTCCAGTTATGGAGACTAGTTACTAGTTTGGATGGGGAGGTTCTGGAGCTGTCAGTTCGAACTGGTCCCGCTCCAGACTGCAGAGGAGGTGGGAGAGGGGGGCGGTCCTTCGGAGGGGGGAGCAAAGGGTCTTCCAGCCCTCTTCGACAAAAGGAAGGACGTGGGGGAGAGAGAGGAGTAGAGGTTGCGATATCCGCCCACGTCGCGCTTTGAAGCGGGGTCGGCGCGCGATCCTCCGAAGTGCGTCTGGAAGCAACGCTTCCAAAGAAAAAAATAATCAACAAAGCCTCGACTCAGTCGTTCAGCGAAGAGGGTGACGCACCCGGGGGAAATCGAATCCGCTGTACTCACAGGTAAATGCTACGTCTATAAAATGCCCACCTGCACAAGCGTGTGTCCGGCGCTGGGAGACATACTGCTTTAAAAAAGAGCCTCTCTCCTCTCTCCTTGCTCCTCTCTTGCCCCTTTCTTTCATTCGCAAACCCTTCACCCTCTCTCCCCCCCCACAGACTTGCCTACCCACCCCCCTCTCCCCTCTCTCTTTCCTTCCTCTCTCCGTGCTTGTTGTCTTATCTTACAGGAGAGTGTTTACTGCAGTAATTAGGCCATTCATCAACTTAATCGAACAGCCCCGAACCAAATAACTCTGCCCTCCCACCACAATACACACACACACACACACAAACACACACACACATTTCCCCTAGGATTTCCCCCTCTGGGTGGGCGGGACTTCCTGGCTCAGGGCCAGCAGAAGACAGAGGCCCATCTGTCACCTCCCTCTCTGATGTCACATATGGGTGAAACCCACACACACCCACACACACACACACACACACACACACGCAGCGCAAACCACTATGTGCAATGCCACCAAAGGAAATTGGTACAGTACTCCTACAGTATAGCTTCCATCCGAATGATATAGGCCATAAAAAAAAACCATTAAAAATGTTTTGCTCCATTCTGACCATTTATCATATCCATAACCGTGAACATATTGGTCGCATAGACTGTATATAACCTTGGGGAATTGCTCCAACCGCTGCCCGCAAGAGTTCTCCCTCCTCCACATCCCCGCGGACTCCCCTCCCTGTGATAGCCAGGGTCCTCCCTGGGACTGCGAGGAGGGTCTCGCAGACACACCGGACTGGAATTGCCTGTCAGATCAGTCGTAGAGACTTTTCCCCCCTCTTCCTCTGCAAGCGATCTACCTGTCACCAAACTGATATTTACCCATTCGATGAAATGATTGGTGGTCGGGGGACTCAGTTCTGAGGCGGTGAATCTGTTGACGTCTGAAAGCCTTCGATTGGCTGGAAACCTCGATGGCACGGTTAGCTTAAACGCACGGTTGGGAGAAAGGCGCCAGATCCAGAGCAGGAGTTATATAAGATCCGATATTAGACAGGCAAATCATTTGTATTATTTATTTGTATCCTATCTGTAGTGTATTTTACATTGTATTCAGTTTTTTTTATTAGTATGCCACATATGTTCTATGTTTGCTCATTCCTGCCACAGTGAATTCTATGTTTGTCAATCTTGCATAGCGAATAAACCCCATTCTGATTCTGATGACAGCGTTTACCTTTGCAATTGGTGTTACCAGCGCGATTTCCATACAATATGAACCAAAGAGAATCTTATACCTTCTCATCGACCTCAGCATGAGCGAGAAGTGAACTTTTATCAATTAAAGAAGAACCTTTGGCTTTTTCCAGAAAGGCTTTTCGGAGGGAGAGGTTACTATGGAAACCGAGAGAGAGTGAGCAGCAGTACTTCAAGGACG